>VDFB02116727.1:24496-289103 GCA_007258455.2 Sequoia sempervirens | reverse complement strand
CACTCTATATGTTAACTCCAATCAATTCCTTCATCCTCATCTCTTCCTTCTATTTCCACACAAATCTTCTTATCTCCAATATTTATTCCCACCTTCAACTTCTAGCATTGTTATCTCAACTGTCTTAGTCTTTTCATTCTTCCATTTCAACTTTGTGCTACTACAACATTCCCCATCCTATCCTTCATACAATCATGAGGAATTTCCATCATATTCCCTTATCCATTCTAAAATATCTACTTTTGATTTAGCAATTCATGTTCCCAATATTTTTCCACACTCTACCCTTCACAACTCACATCTGAGTTATACTCTCATGAATTATTACTTCCTTTGCTTTCATATCTATCTTTACCTTGTCTTTATCCTTTAGAATTTGTTATCTTTATTTCTCTATTTATCCATCTTTAATTGAAGTCCGCTACACAAATATTTTTCTTTCTCAACTAACATTCTTTCTACCATTACTTGTTATTTCATCATATACAAAAAGAAGTTATCTCATAACTCATGGGCATATACACAATTAGGAAACAATTGATCCATAGCAACACCATCTATTTCAAAACTTTCTTGACATTTCACATAATAATAACTTGCATCTAACAACAAATCAAGGGATTTCAATCTATCATAATTCTAGTAGCATACACACCAAGAACTAGTACATTCTTCGTATTGTACTCCCTCATACAATCTACCGAAGGCCCATCATGGACATGATAGAGAACATAACATGAAACTTGACCAGCAGTTTAAAACATTCAAGCATAGCCACCGTTATAAATAAATAAATCAAAACCAAGGAAAATAAAAAGTTGATTTCAACAATAAGGCATAAATGCGCTTTACATTTGGAAATATAATTACATTTAGTATATTTTATTATTGCATATTATGACTTTTATTATATATACTAGATGTATAAGACTTTTTATATGTAGATGTTTGTAACAAGACATCGAGATGATGTCTCTTCCAAGTGGGGAAGGATGTCACGTCCCATACTTTGATCCTGCTTGCATTTACTTTATGTGGAACTGATATATGAATAATTGTGTGTGGTAGAATAGATATTATGTTATTTGAAAGATGAAATAAGTGAATGCTTATTTTATTTTAGAAAAGATGAAATGCAATGAATATTATTTTATTCAAAATGATGCAATACAAAAAATGTTATTTTTGAATAATAAATTATATTGCTTTGATTTATTTTTGGACACTAATCCATTAATGGGTGCCTAAGTTTTCATGAGTTGCAGGTTGTCGAAGACCAAGGGTGTGGTTAAGGTAGAGGAGCCTAGCTACCTCGTAGGGTTATGATGGAATGGTCTCTCTCGCACACACAAACACTTAGCAAATATATAGTTGCATTTAGAATTTCATTTAGTAAATCATTTTATATTGTTTCTTACTTTATAGTTGTTTATTTAATTAATTGACAGTAAAATTAAATGGACATAGAAAATAAAATAAATAGTTTTTTATTTATTTTAATTTTTTTTTTGGTCGATAACACGAGATTTTATATTAATTAAAAATAAATATTACATCCATTTCAGTTTGATACCTCCCAATTTTGTTTTTCCAAAAAGACTGAAAACTAGCACCTTAATGTGTAGCCACCAACCACCAACATCTTTAAACACTGTAATTGTTAACAGGACAAAAAACCACCACCAACGATCTATGAGCTAACCCCAAACCGAGCTACCAAATCAAGGAAACCTATCAACCCAAGACACCAAAACCAAAAGTTCACTATCAGTAGTAGAAATTCAAACAAAGAAAGGAAAAAAAAGTCCCAATGGATCTTTCAATCACGAGCACTACCCAAGCCCGACGGTCCTTCACCCAACTCTTTCATTTGCTTCTTCTGGAACCTGTGTTGCTTCTTCAACTAACATTTGCTCCGACGCTCCACTTTCACCACCTTACCTTGTGCTTCCCTTTTGGCCTTCCCAATAAACTTGTTGACCTCCATGATCTCAATAAAAAGCTTAAGTGCCTTCCATCCCAGTCTGGCTTCTTCCAAGCACCTGGATTTGAAGTTTCCTTTCGACCATCGAATGAATGGCTTAATTCTGGTGCCCCCATAAAGTAACTCCATCTCTTCATCAATAATTCCTTTAGAAATTTCTAGACCTAACCCCAGTATCTCCCATTCGAAGATGGAACCATGTCCACCAAAAATTCCTTGTGAACAATTTTCAACATCACTTTATGTACCAATTCCATAGATTCTCATAAGTCAAGGCCCCATGCCACAATCAAGGAGTACACAACCAGGTTTGTTCTAATCCTATGCCTTAGAGCACCAAAATCCTTGCCAATGATCATTCTTACACACTGCACAAGTTGATCATCTTCAATGAGGAATAAACCCCCTAATCTTTTCGCTGACGCTTCACCAAAAAACGGATTCAAAAAACTTGTGAGATTGAAAAGTAAAGTTGGCCTCCATTTTTCTTTGATAGAGCATTGCCTTCACCACCAGAACACTGCTTCCAAATGTTTTAGCCACTTTGAAATGCGAGGAAGTCATCATTTCCTCGACTTTTAAACTATTTTTCACCACCCACTTCAAATTTATTGCTACTGTTACTACTAGGCCACCGCTTGAATTCTTCATTGCTTACTAGTCTTGTCTAAATTCTGGACCCTAGCTGCCACTTCATGCATTCAATGCAATGTACTCCCCTGGAATGTCACCAAAATTTTGCTATATTTACTTCTTGAAAATCTTCAAATTTGAAGTCACCAATCTCGCTAAAAGACATCATCCACTTAGGTAACACATCCGCTTTGACATTCCCACCACGTCTGATATGAATCACCAAAAAGCTTTCAAAATTGGCTAATTCTTCTCTAATTTTTTCAACCACAAATCGAAGGTGTTATGCATGAATTGATCCATTTATCACCACTTGCACAACTATCATCAAAACCCCTTCTAAGTAAACCTTTCTGACACCTAAATTCCTTCCACACTTAATTGCCAACAAAGCTACAAGAGCTTCAGTCATGTTATTCGTTCCTTCCGACAATTTCTTTGCTCCTAACACAACCATATCACTGCTCCAATCTCGAATGATAAATCCTGCCCCTCAAGGGCCATGATTTCCCTTTGAGGCCCCATCAAAATTTATCTTCCACCATCCTTCCAGAGGTTTTTCCTAGCAAGTCATCCTACAACACTTCTCAGTTGGATTCACCCAACTCGACCCCTTAACGAGCCGAAACTGGACTCCTGACCAATGTTGTTTGATTCACTTATCCTCTGAGGTGAAAGGAATTTTTGAATTAAAATGGACTGAAGGTGCAGCCCCAACTACTTCCTCAATTGCATGGTTTATTCTCCATTTTAACCTATCTAAACTTTCAACTTTATCTAGAAAAATTCTTCTATTTCTTTCCTTCCAAATCTCCCAGACCACCAGGGAAGGGCTAACTTTCCAAATACATGAAATAGCCAACTTCCTTCTTGAGAGCGACCAACTTTCAAAAACCTTCTTCAATGTTTCTGGAGTTGGACTCTGCCACCCTAAGGATCTCCTTAACATTTCCCAACATTCTACTACTAGGTTACAATGAAAAAGGAGATGGTTACTCATTTCTTTAGCCCCTAAACACATTACACATTTGGTAGGACCACAAAAACCTAAACATTTCCTTCGCTCTCCTATAAGGATCTGACCTCGAATTGCTAGCCATGAAAAGGTACCTGCTTTATGAAGACATTCTTTCCCCCAACACAAATCCACCAACCAATGTTCATTTCCAATTTCTACATCTAAGAACTGGTAACCTAATTTCACCGAGTACTTTCCATCACCAACACCACACCAAATCACCTTGTCCTCTTATTTGACCTCATAAATTTTCTACTCTAGAAAATTTCTTGCATAAGAGCCTTTTATCTGTCTGATATCTCAACTTCCTGAAGAGACTTCCACACCCATTCACCTCTTGCCACATCTGCTTTAAAATCTAGGTAGTTACTAACTTTTTCTCCCCAATGCTGAGAGAACCAAAGCCTTAAATCGTACAGTTCTTCATTATCGTTTAAAGCTGGAAAGCCCTGCCATGAGTCCTCCCAAAACTTCACTTTGGTTCCATTCCCTACCTACCAAGTAATGTGATCTACAATAACTTGATGACAAGAAACCACAAAATTATAGATCGTTGAACCTGAGGGGGGATTCCGTATTGTGAAAATTCTAGTATTTTCCATCGAATTCAAATATTTTGCTCTTAAAATCCTCACCCATAACTGAGAAGGTTGAGAATAAATATTCCAAACTAACTTAGCTCCTAGAGCCTCATTCATAAGACCCTAGGCTCTTAACCCTACACCACCTTTCCCTTTCGCCTTACAAATTTTTTCCCAGGATAATAGAGGAATTTTATCCTATTTTAGTGCCCCATTCCAAATTTTTTTTATCATTCTCTACTCTACCACCTTGACAATTTTTTTAGGGATTTTAAGGCACATCATAGAAAAAACAAGTATCGCTGAGATTACCGATTTCAACATTAGAATTCTACCTGCTGAGGTCAACCACTTGCTTTTCCAGCCATCCATCTACTTCAAACAACAATCAACTAGGTCCTTCCAAATCGACGCCTTACCCCTCCAAAAAGAGGAATGCCTAAGTATTGTCTAGGGAGAGATCCCATCTTCATTCCTAAAATAGAGCAGATTTCTCTTTGTTTCTAACATGTATTGAAGAAGAAGATCTTAGATTTTCTCCAATTTATACCTTGCCCTAACACCTTACTATACTTATCCAGGGTAGATTTCATAATTCTTGCCTCTCTAAATGAGGCCTCACCCATAAGGAGAGTGTCATTCGCAAACTGGAGATGAGATATCAGAGCTAAACCATCAATTACACAAACCCCTTTCCAAAGCCCTTCCTCTCTCTTTTTAGAGATCAATCTTCCCAATGCTTTAGCCAAAATTATGAATAGAAAAGGGGAGATAGGATCTCCTTGCCTAAGTCCCTTGTCTGAAGTAAAAAACCTTGAGGACTTCCATTTAGAAGAACCAAAAATCAGGGGGAATTTATGCAACTAGCCACCCACTTTAACCACATCTCACGAAGCCAAACTTTTTGAGGACTTTTAGCAGGAAGCTTCTATTTACTTCATCATAAGCTTTCTTAATATCTAACTTCACAAGCATTTTTTCTAACCTAGCCATCCAAATAGAATGGATGACTTCATGGGTGATGATAATACCTTCATAAATGGATATGTTTGGAGAAAAACCACTTTTTTTAGGGGATATAACCAAATCTAGGACACCTTTTAATCTATTAGCCATCACTTTTGAAATCACCTTGTACACTGTGTTACAAAGTGCAATGGGTCTGAAATCCAAAAAAGATATAAATTTCTTCTTTCTTGGGGACCAAGGGTATAAAAGTGTTATTAAAGTCCTTCAAAATAAAACCTTCCACCTTGGATTCCTCAACCACCTCCCATAGTTCTTGAGCTATAACATCCCACAGTTGCTGAAAGAAAAGTGCTAGAAAACTGTCCAGACCTGGTGCCTTGTCCCCACCCATATTGAAAAGAGCAGATTTCACTTCTTCTAAAGTAACTGCCCTAGAGAGAGCAGAGTTTTGAAGATCCGAGATACAACTGGGGTATGTTTTCCAAGATCTCATTCTCCAACGAATTATCTACCTCACTATTATTAAAAGCTTCAGAGAAAAACGTATCGCTTCCTTGCAGATAGCCTCTCCTTCTCAATGAGGGTGATTCCATTTTTATCCTAAATTGAAAAGATTTTATTGAAAGAACACAAAGCTTTAACTGCGTTATGAAAAAAATTTGTATTTCGGTCACCCTCCTTTAACCATGTCTCCCTTGACTTTTGCCTCCATAAAATTTCTTCACGGGCCAACACCTCTACATACTGTTTGTTGAGCCTTTTTTCCAATTGAAAATCGTACTCACTCAACCCCTCCTCAATGACCTTAGAGTGTAGCTTCCCCAACTCTTGTTCTAGATTAAATTTCTCCATGAAGATATTCTTGAAAACTTCTCTGCTCCATTTCTTCAACTGCTCGTTTACGTATTGTAGTTTTTTAAGAAAGATAAAAGCTTTATTACCCCTTCTTACTGGCGCATTTACCCACCAATCAACTACAAACTCTAAGAACCCTTCATGCCTTAACCACATTTTTTAAAACTTAAAAGGTCAATGATCAAGTGCTTCTTCCTCTTGAATTCTCACCATGATTGGATAATGATCAGATCCTATAATTGGGAGAATCTCTGCCTAAAAGGACCATTGGAAATTTTCCCAGTTCCCAGCCAAAAGAAATGTGTCAAGCTTGTCAGCAATGTTTAGAAAACCCGAACGACGATTTTTCCATGTGAACTCCCCATTTCTGAATTAAATTTCAAAGAGACCATTACTAGTGACAAAGTCACTAAAATCCTTTCTGTTTTTGATTGAGCCACGCTAGACCCCCTTTCTTGTCTGATGACTTTAGAATTGCATTAAAATCCCCTCCCAAAAGGAAAATGAGATATTTCCCTTAATTTTTTCCCAAAATTTAACACACAAATCAACAACCAATCACTGATTAGCGTTAGCTCCAAATGAAATTCAACATGGAAAGTAACTCTAACCAAGAATGTTCACCAAGATCCCAATGTGGGCGAGGTGATAGCATATGGTCAGAGGATCATTAAGAATAAACTGAACTGAAATTACAACTCATCTGCTGATGTAGGCATCCATAAGCAGTGGGGATACTCCACTTATTTAGTGGGTAAGATTATTACATTATTAAAGGTGGCAAGCCATCCATTTAAATCCTCACTTCCACTTATTAACGTGGGGGGAATACAGTTCACACAACCACTTATTTAGTGGGGGGAAACTTACAATTAAAGAAAGATGATTATTCAAACTCAACCACTCAATCGTGGGAGTATGAAATTTAAACTAATTGCAGCAAATAAAATAAATAGTTGTTAGTAGTACTAATCAACTTTACAATGAATTAAACAGCTGCAAATAAGAAAGATATGCTTCCAAATCAATCAATGGTTAGAGTAACACTTCCTCTAACTCTTACAATACAATAATGATATAAAAATGAAACTCAAACCAACATTATATCAAAAACTAACAAGTCTGATATAAATCTGCAATTCTGGAAATGAATAACCAGCAACTATAAGAATCAATTAAATGCTCATAATTTCACCAAAATACCTCTGAATGGCATGAAAAAATGTGCAATGAACCTCTAGAGGATAGGCGCCCATGACAAGAGGAAGAAACAACCTCAAAAGTCATTCATTAATTTATGGCACAATTCCCAGTGCTCTCCAAATGGTATGGCTCTTAAGAAGGGCGATTTAGCAATATAAAATCAAAGACTTGGAAATAAATTCCAATCTCTTATGGAAGGGGTCGCCTTGGGTTTAGAGACACTTTGCAAACATACCCAGAATGATATATAATTTTCTCAAAAAGTTGTTAATAAAAAACACTTTCAGCAGTAGCAATATCAGCAACACCAAAACTGAGAATAACTCCAAAATCTTCAACAATTGAACTCCATCTGCTAGTCTGAATGAGAAGCAGCAATAAAAACAAATTAAGTGTTGTCTCTCAAACACAAAATTGATTGGAATCTAGGAGGTAAGCATCCCTCGAAGAAATAATCATAATGTCATTTCGACAGCATAACTTTAGCAATTAACAATGGATGATTAATGCTGGAGCAAACTATCTCTTTTATAGAATTGAAAGTGACTTTTCAAATTCCATAACTCCTCCAAGAAAGGGACGCCAAAAGCTCCTTTTTGAAATATTTTACTTTTCAAAATATTTAATTCTCCCTTAATATGGCGTCCAAAACCCAAGGCATATTAAAACAATATAAAATATCAATTATTCCCTCCATGAGGCGTCCACCCTTCATGAACACCTTTTAAAACAACTTCAAGTTATCATATTAGGCCAAGGGGGGGATCAACTTAAAATTAAAACATTAATAACTTGAAATAACTCATTTCTCCCTTTTACACCTCAATAGCCAAATTCAACAATATTCAACTGCTCCAACAGAAATGGAAAACTTATTGAAGAGCTGCCAACTGGACCACTGCCAAAATTAGAACTTACTAAAAATAGTAAATTCAGAGAAATGCCAAAAATCCTCCAAAGAAGGAAACCATAATTTTACCTCAGACAAGCCTACAGATTTCTGGAAATAGGCTAAAACCAAATGAAGAGCTAATGGCCAAAATGGGGACATTACAGAAAATATGCTCATTATTAGCTGCCAAAACCTTTGATAACTCTACCCAAAACCTTCTCATTTCTACCATGTTATTTGGACCATACACATTTAACAAAAAGAAACTAGAGAGGAGCTGTTTAGAAATTATATTTACCCATTGCCGCGATTTTCCCGATCTGAGCATCTGGATCTCCATAACCAAATCTTTATACAAAATCCCTAAACCACCCGAGGCTCCAACAAATTCCACTAGAAAAAATTTCCAAGAGGGGAAATGCTTTCCAAAGGATTCAACTTCAGAACCACTTAATTTTAACTCTTGAAGTAACACAACATCAGGTCTTGCTTGATCAAGGAATCTCTTGATCAAGCGAATCTTGTCAGGGGCATTGTAGCTCCTCAGATTCCACGAAAGGACCTTCATTGCCTCCAAGAAAAGGCATAGCCGTTTCTCGCTCTAAAGTTTTTTTGGCCAGCTGCACTTTGTAGCTATTTCTAGTTTTACCCTGATGGGTTTGGGACCTCATTTCCTCTTTTCCCTGAATTTCACCTTGCTTTGCTTCGTTGAGGTTTGTTCCAGAGAACACTTCTTTGTTATCCCCAACTCAGAATTGATACCCCAATCATCACCCACTTCATCCTCCTCATCCAATGGGGGCTCCAATTCCAGATCTTCAAAGGGGCTATCCACTTCTTTTTCCTTCTCAAGGGAACTCTCAAGATTTCTGATAGGTGAAATCTCTATATCCTTGAAAAAAGGTTCCTTTGTTTCAAAGCCTGTGTCTAATATTGACTTTCAACCTGAAGAGAATCATTTTTGGAAAACCTATTATCCTCAAACTCCCTTTCAAGATTCTCCCTTCTTTGTTCCCTAGTGGTCCTATTAGATTTGACTGGACTAGTTGTAGGGCTTACAACTGTCATTTCAAATTGAACCTTCAGACTTTCCAAAGGAGGGGAAAGGGGAGGATTATAGTCTGCCTTTCCAGATGAGCTTTCTCTAACAACTTCCCCTCCTTCTCTGGGAACTTCCATTCTAAGCTCTTCCTCTAATGATTCAGAGACACTAACTGTCAGAATGACATCTAACTCCATCTGGTTACAATTTGAATCAAACAATGTATCCTTTCTTAAAAAATTTCCTAACTCCTCAAAATCCTTCAACAAAGAAACTACTATTCTTGTTTCCACCTCCCTTACTACATCCCCTGACTTTCCAGATTCTCCTAACTCTGTCCATAAGCCAAGAGCCATTTCAAAGTTACTCAAACACCAGCCAAAGCCATCGCTTCTATCTCAAGCCCTCGACATAACTTCTTGGAAAGCATTTTCCCCTATTTTAAAATCATTTTCTTTACGCAGTAACAAGTCTGAGAGAGAATTTTGCTCCAAAAATTTCCCTTTTTCTGCCAAACTACACTCTCCTACCGGATGTCCAATCCCTTTACACAAAGAGCACATTTCAATCTTTTCTTCCACCTCAATCTTTTGCTTCCAGGTACTAGCTCTCGTGAATAATTCTAACATGGCAGGGAGCGGGTGTGTTGACTGCCATAAAATACAGATTCTAGCATACATACTATAATCATTGTTAGCTATAACTTCATCCGCTTTGACAAAGGTACCTAGCTCGTTACCAATTGATTTTAGGGTTTCTAAATCCCAGTATTCATGGGGCAAGTTATATAGGAAAATACAAATGGGTACTTTTTAAATAGATTCAGTTTTAAGGTTGAAATTGGGGGTCCAATCTTTGATGTAGAACCATTTCCACCCCATTAAAAAAGACCCACTATTCAGAATCCATTCCTTATCTGTAGGGGTTGGGCAGATAACTACTAGTAGAAACCATTTGACAAAGTTTTAAAAATAGTGGCTTTCCCCCAATGCTCGTCACACCAACTTCTAACCCTTTTGAAAGTCGGCCATGGATCACTCCACTTCATAAAGAAAGCTTTCTCTCTAAGGGTGCTCACAGACTCATTCCACACTTGACCATCTATTGTAAGAGAAACAATAGTAGTATGCTCAATGTTAGAGTTTACATGGTTCGAAAAACCCTAGTTATTCTATTGTTTCGATCTCCAGGACTTTTTTTGCACCTTCCGAAAGTCCACTGGTTCTGTGAGCCACATACTTGCATAAACCCATATGTTTCTTGGTCCATCCTGAGGTTCCATCTCTTCATTCTATCTAGCGTAGGAACCCTTCCCTATTTTTGTTGGAGCCTTCCATGCTTGTTGTGGTGCAATCCATGGAGGATTTGGCGGACGTCCCATGTGTCTGCGATTATAAGGCCAACGAGATTGAGGTCTTCCATTACCTCAAAACTCCTATGCACTGTGATCTCCTCGGCTCTTCCTTCACTCCACCATTTGTTGTTGATGCCACAAGCCCATTATTTTAATTATTGATTTCATTTGAAGATTAAAGTATTATTATTTATTATTTTGTGGATAATTGTGATGCATGGCTAGAAAATCATGTTTGCTATTTAAAAATTAGTTTTATTGGATAGAATTTGAAATAAATCATGAAAAAGAAAGTAAGATTTTCTTTAAACAAAACAATGAGATAGAAAACTTTAGAAAATTAGAAAAATAGAAGAAAAGAAGTTAAATTTAGAAAATAAAACACAAAAACAAAGCAAAACAAAGATAGAAAAAGAGAAAGAAAACAATAAAAGAAAATAATCTCTTATTATCTCAACAACAAAAGATTCATTCAAAACACTAGATTCATTTTCTCAAATTTTCAATCTATAAAAAATGAAAACCAAAAATAGGAATAGTAGAGTTAGGGAATTTGGGCAAAGTAGAAGAATAGTGGAAAAGAGAAGAGAACAAGAAGTGAGCCAAACATGATAGTGTTTTACTAGGTTTTTATTCATTTTCCATTGTATTTAGTCTCAGTTTGTGTGAATAAATGGATCTATCTCCGTTTGTTTTGTGTGGAAGATTAAATCTCATCGTTGATAGCCAATTGATTATATCAATTGTAATTATGCATTGAATATTTAAATCATATATTCTCTATGTGAAATATTAAGAATCATGGCTGTATATTTTTATTTCTTTTATAATATATATATATATATGTATATATGTATATAATTTTTATATTATATGAATACAACAATGAACACATACAATAATATTACAAATGCTTTACTGCACAATATAGTTGAAATTGATTTAGAAGGCACTTGAATCGCTGTTTTTGATGGGAAGTATTTTATTTATTCATAAATTTTTTGAACCTCTTGTATTGGCCTTGGCCATGGGAAGGCAGTGACCTTCCACAGGCCGCGGTGTAAGGTCCGAAAATTTCACTTACTAATTATAACCCTTAATTGACAAAATAATTTAATAGAATAAAATTATTATAAAAAGGTGCGAAATAAGAGGAATGATTAAATTACTTTCATCGCTATATTCAAATGGAATAACATACATCAATGAATCAAAGTATATTAAAACAAGGCGGTGCCTTCATTAGATTTAGCCATGTAGGCTTACACATGAATCATCATCTCAACAATACATATAAATTCAAATATTGTAATGCAAATTAAGGAAATAGCAAGATCATAAATGCATCCACAAAGAAACCATAACACATGGATTTTCATGAGTGGAAAACCTTCGTAGGGATGAAAAAGCACTTGTAAAAATGTCTCACTGGCTTAATGAATTGTCTCACTGATTACAAGATGCCTCACTGGAAACGATCAAACTATCTCATTGACATGATCAGTTACAACTGCATTACATGTTTTTGAATAATAGAGTCATCAAATACAGAGGGTCACTCTGTTGCTCTACATAACATTTATGTATCAAGATAAACCTAGGTCTCATCCTCCAACAATGTAGAAAAGAAAGTGCATATATACTTCTAAAACGTACTTCATCCCAAGATCATCCAATTTGGCAACAATATGAAAGTCTATATAAACCAATGGTTCAAATACTCGTTTACACCAGAAGAGATGGTGATAGGAGTCTGAGGTCTATCTAGCTCACAACACTTTTAAGAGACATTCCTGAGATCTTATAAGTCATGATCATATGGTTGTAGTTTATACTAACGTAAAGAAAACATATTCAATTCCGCGCTTGTTAAGATACCCACATAATGGCCCAAAGCTTGATCTATCTTCTCATAATCTTATTTTGCATTCAGGAACTTAACTCCACACTAATCAACTTGATGTACCCGTAAAGGGTTTCTCAAAGGATTACCAAGAGTACAATGAGATACTTATCTAGCTAATCTAGTAGTCAAGTGGTTTAAATTCAAGAATTCACTTCTAAGAAAACATTAATTCTCCAAACCATTTCGTAAGTCAAATTCACAACTTCAATTATTGACCTATATTATTTCCCATAAGATAAGTTCAAATGTTGACAAAACATTCTTTCTATTTAACTTAATTGGAATACTATCTTCTTTTCTATTTAAGATATGGGCCTAATTAAAGTAAAGCAAGGTATTTTTCCAATAAATTACTCTAAATACAAGAGAGTAATATATATGTATAATCATAAATAAAGAGGCTCAACTACTCAACAAATTCTTAAATAAAGTTGTCTTATAATTCAGACATTACAAACATTATAAATAACCTTTTAGATTCTCTTTTTATAAAAAAGATAATCTATTTTCAAAAGACATTAAACAGTTAAACACTTTGACTCATTATCCTAACTTTATTAATGATTTTCCAACAGCTTAGTCCTAGAATATATGATATACATTTGACATGAAGAATTACACTAAGAATTTCTAACATATTAGAACACGTGGCATTTAGATGTATTAAATTAGGTAAAATGTTGGCAAATCAGCATAGTTTATGTGAAGATGATTTGGCATTAATCGTATGATGCTCCCATGGCTAGGTAAACGTGGCAGGATATGGGCATATGACAACGTGCAGGCTATTTACAACTTGTTGAAAGCATATTATATACAACAAACAATGGAGGATTTGCTAGCATTTGAACAAAGGTATACATGTGGAATTGATGGTGAGGGGTGTTTATTTCTTAATATATTAACCCTTGAGTTCTTCAACTGTCTCTACCTATCTCAAGCACAAAAAAATTATCACGCAGACCATGCAGATTAATATTTTAGTATGAATATATACTTTGTGGATTAAGCCAAGTTTCCATGTTCACATCCAAAATTAAACTGCCAAGAAAAACAATAGATAAAAAAAAATGAAGATCAAGATATATATGATAATATTGCTTGCGTTATTGGAAAATAAGCATCATTTCATTCTTTCATTCAATGAAAGAAGTTTGTATTCTGAAAGGGGGTTTCAATTTGCAGTAGAATGGCAATATACTTTGCTCATATATTTATACATATACAGACGTATATTTATGTATATTTTATAAAAAGAATAAGCAAATTACAGACTTGTACTGTCTTGATACGAAATTTCATACAAAAACTTACACATTTGAATACTAAATACATAAATTTAACAATATGGGAAATTGGGGTTTACAAGGAGTTCAAACTTTCCATAGACAATTGTTTATTTACACATTGAAATTGAAAAGCATTGGAGAAGAATTTGAAACTTGGGTTTCGCTTCGAGTTGATTTCCCTCTTTCCATTGTTTTGTTGTGCTTCCAAAACTACTTCCTAGTGTCCATTTTTAGTTATTATTTTGCAGAGAAAAAAAAGATTAAGAAACTATGGCATGTTTCCGTTATTCTTTTTCCTTCTTTTAAAGTTTTACATGCACGGTATTTATCCTTGATAATTAATAATAAGGAAATTCTATTTTAGTTACAAACTAAGTACTTAACCTCAGTAAATAGTTAGGAAATACCATTTTTTAATTTCAAAATAAATAGTTATCCTAAATAAATAATAAAGAAATAACATTTAATTGCAAATTAAATATTCCTTCCAAATAAATAATAAAAAAAATTAACATTCAATTGCAATTAAAATAATTATTCTAAATAACAAGCATTATCATTTATCTATAATTAAATTATAACCTGCAAACAAACACCTACAACATTCTTCCTTCAAACTGAAAACTTGCAAACAAAAATCCTCCAACAATTTTCAACAAATCACTGCCAAATGAATCTTTGATCTCCAAACTTGCAACTACAAAAAATTAGCTTCAAAACTTGAAAATAAAATTCAAATGTAATACCCTAAATTTACTCCAAGACAAAACACGACTAATTTTTTTTTTACATACAAACTTTCTATTGTTACACTAATCATGCACAACATGACGATATATTACACGCATCAAATGATGTTGCCCTTGCAATGAGATCAGCAACATGTCACTTGAGGGTGAGGATTGGGCATTTAGATGGTTGGGTATGTGTGGAGGCCATCACACATACCCTCAAGTGATCATGAGAAATATTGGGATCTGACATTAGAGTATGAGTGAGTTACTGGATAAAAGGAAGGATTAGTGATAAAACATTATTTTACTTGTAAACCCTACCCATAAAACCATCTTAACGAAATTGTTGAGATCCACATTAAATATTCACCTCAAATTTTCAAAAATAAAGATGAATAAAATAATAATAATTTTCAAATTAATTATTAAATTTCCATTTTAATTAATTTATTATAATTATCATTATTTAATCATTATTAATTTAATTATAATTATATATACTCTAAGAATAGATTTAAAAGCTATAGAATAACTTATACTAGCAAATACATTTTAAATCCCTTTACAATTACATATTATTAATTTGTTTAAATACCAATAATTATTTATTACTTCATTTACATATTACATATTAATACTTTTCCCTTAAAGAAAAAGGAAAGAAGAATTAACTTTCTTTTAAAGAATTTCTCTTAAACACTAATCTTTACCCTTGCTTAAAGTCTTATTTAATTTATTAGATTCTCTTTAAGGAATATGGAGACATGTTCCCCTCTCCTTTAAAGAAGGAAAATTATATCCACGATGGATTTTAGAATCAAAGAGTGAATTTTCACAGGGGGACGACATGAAAACATGGAGGATCTATCGAGGAATGATGTTTATCTACGTTTTAGATGTATGCACATATGCGATATTATGGAAGTCACATTAACGTTAATAAGGTAATATTATGTATTCCACGTTCAAAGAGAGGGAATATAACATTAAGAGGAATAATGATGGCCCGAACACAAAGAGTGCATGATCAGAGAATGATAGATATTTGCTAAAAAAATTATACTACATAATAACATTAAGACATCTGATAGGTTTGACGTGTAAGAGTTGTAATACACTTTTTACTGTATTTGATTTGAAATGATCTGGAACTAGAGTTACTGCGAGTTAGATATATATTTATATCTTATGGTAAAGGAGAATTTGAGATGGGAATTATAATGATAGTGACAAATTTATAAGGTTGTTTGCAACGTGATGATCATTGGGCGAGGTAGAGAGTTTGACTAACTCAACGTCAGGATGAGTTGCAACAACTATAAAAGAGAATTGCCCATGCAATCACAGTAGTATGAAAGAGGTCCATTCAACCAAGTGAATGGCATAAAAATAAAGAGATCTATGCAACGTATCAAGTACAAATGCTATCTATACAACCGCTCGTTGGTGGAATCACCACATGACAGTTTTCTAATAACCACATCTCATAATATTTCATGTCCATTTTGAAAAGACTGGTTTAAGTGTTGATTCTCATTGAGAGATTTTAGGTCACTGAATGCATAACATTATTGGGTATGAGAAAAGCGAAACCCTACTGTCTATCATACTTTTCATTTCCAAAAACAAAATGGATTATTGGGCGACAATTGTTAGAACCATGAGGAAATGTACAAATAATGGCATGCAGGTGAGGATAAAGGGACCTATGTTCTTGGTTGTAAATCTTGAGTGGTCTTATTGGCTATTAGCCGCGATTATACCCCTTGTTTGTTTTCATTTTATTTTATTTTATTTCCGTTGGCTCGGGTACTATCAGATCGAGTAGGTGGAGGGCAAAACTATTTATCATTTCTATTGTCTACTTCTTTTATAATGCATTCGCTTAGGTGTAATAGGGAAGACAAGTACAAAATAATTATCCACTTTGCATCATTCTTCTATAAAACTACATGGATTTTATACTAGACTACAAAATGTTATTATATATATATTGTTCTTTTTTTTTCTTTCATGTCCTAGTTATAACCCTACCATGATCTGCAACCCTTATACTAATATTTTGTTCTTGGTATTCTAAATATTATGCAGTTTCCTAATAGCATACAACTTGGGACGATTCAGGGAAACATGGATACCTCTTTTATTCATTGCAAACAAACACCTCTTTGTTTCTTTTTTGGGGATTGAATCAACATTGTACTCCTATATGCTTACTGAATAAATGAAATCTTCCCATAGTAAATGCAGGAATTATTTTAGCTCTTTCTTTATCTCTTTACATGTCCATTCTAGCAACACGAATAAATTTAATCCTTTCATAAGCCCGGTAACTTACTAGAGATTCTTTCTCTTCCACAAAATAGTACTTTCCCCTTTTTCAGAAAAGTGTTTGAATGTAGTAGTATAGTATCACAGAATAAAAAAAATTTAGACATTAAAAATACTATAAGGAAAATATCTATGCTAATTTTTTTTGTTCATAGTTTACTTCCAAAATGACAACAATAGTTGCATACAGCATTGTCAGAAAATATTCTTCATTCATCACATTCTAACAACATTGTTCCATCCTACTGTAAGTAAAGTAATAGGCACTCATTTAAAACAGTAGCCATTTTGCTCAATATATTGATATAAAATCACTTTCATGCATATTGTTATCTATTTTTTTATATATACCAATAAGGTTTTGAGTTCTCTTCTCATACAATATACTAAACAAAACCAATAGTTGATAGACCAAGCAAAAAAATAAGCATTTCCCAAAGTATGATTACAATTTTTTTTTTTCAAATGACAACATAAAGTAAAACTATAAGCATTTACATAATATCTTCTCTTACATACAAAATGACTCACATTCAACACAACAGTATTATGTCTACAATGAATTCACGCATTCTCTTTACAACAACCTTTCATGTGGCTATGACATTTAATAAAAAATGGTAGATTCCTTTTCACATAATAACACTAACATTATCCACAAGATACATAACCATTCCAATAACTTTTTAAGCTCCTTCCAATCTGTAAAATACACCCAAACTTTTCTCTAGAGGCCAATGGGGAGCTCACCTTCCAACCTTTGGTTGGAAAACCAACCACCCCTGAGTTAGGAGGCACCTTGGGAACCAAGTACATTCATGCAAGCCAAATACATTTAACACACAAAATACACACATAAATTATACACACACACCCAAGGGGATTTTCACGTAACAAAGAGTTCATTATGAATTCAAAATGGGGAATGGAGGGTGGACTATGCACTCCATATTGGGGACTCAAAATTAAACATCATGAATAAAAAATCACCAAGTTTCCAACCCTTCATTACAAACCATTCCTCCACATTTCCTTATCCACCCAACCACCCTTCACATTTCACAACACATAGGGTACTCATACCCATATTTTAACCTCTCATTTTAAAGGAGGAATAATTTGTCCCCATGGAGGTTCCTACTCCAACCATCCCCAAACTTGGGATGCTCTACCCAAATTTGGGTGAGCCTATCCCATTACAAACCTTTTTCCCAACAACACCAATACAACAAAAAACAAAACAAAACTTAAGGGAAAGAATTTCAAACACACAATTACATGTACATAGCATGCAAATTTAAAAACATAAGAAGAAAAGGGTGAGGTCATTATACCTCAATCCAAGATTTGGAAGGAAGTGATGAGGATGAGCACAACTCCACCTCCTCCAAGATTTCTTTTCAATCTCCCCAAGCCAAATCCAATATCTCTCAAAAAAAAATCAATTCCAAAAACCAAGAAACCAAAAAAGAACCCCCAAAACCCTTGTTCTTAGTTTTCTTATAGAATTCAAGTTCAAATTTATTTTGAATGAGGAAGTGACACTGTCCACTCACCCATTCACCCTCCCAAGCACATTCACCCATGTGTGCTCTCACATGTATGAGAACTTGGGGGACTTCCAAGGCAACATAGAGAAGTGGGAATGGAAAGAGACTAATCTCCATCCCACTTCCCAAAACCTTATTTTCGTCAAACCTCTTTAAGGCCTAAAAAGGGTGCCCAATCATGAAATTGACTCTAAATTTTAAGCTGAAAAGGTACCTAATCCATAGGTACTTGACCTAGGGACTTAAATCCATAAAAACACTTAAAAAACTTAACTTTTCAACCCCCAAAAAGTGCACTAAAGGTCAAATCCGAGTTTGTCCACTTGGGTGAACAACTCACCACTTAAATGGATTGACATGGAAATTAAAACCAATTTACAAACATTCACAAATAACATCACAAATAAAATACATTACATAATGGAACTATAGTCCCTCCATATGGACTATAGCTCGGTTTCACTGGTTAATTCACTCAGGGTTCCCAGAGGTTACCTCCAATTTCTATTGACCATGAAAAATTTACCTGCACACTCGATGCACATGCTAATCCATCCAATAAATCGTATTTCAAAACAATTGAATCACCATTTCATATACACAAGTTTCCATTCAATTAAATCATATATCAAAACAATTGAATCACCATTTCATATACTCAAGTTTCACAATTTCACATAGCATATGTATCTCATATCATAACTAGAAAAAAATTTATTAATCAAATATCATCCCCAATTCCTTTTACCTTAATTTCAAATTGCAACGTAGTTCATTCACATCACATATTTCATTTTTTCATCATTTCAAAGTTCAAATTGAACAACCACAATAACTAGTATAAAATTAGGTCAACCATCACAGTCATCTAACTAAGCATGTAGCATCGTCATAATCAAATCATCATAAGAACTCAAATGTCTAAATACCATAATCAAATCGTCATAAGAACTCAAATGTCTAAGTATCATGTCATCAATAGTATCTCTAAGCATAATCAATAACCACAACCCAAAATAGTCTAAATACTAGGTGTATCATAGGGGTAGGCCTCAAATCAAATACTTGCAACGCATTCATATATGAAGCTCTCAATTCAATTGTTATGTCCAATGCTAACACTCCTCAAAAATCTGCAAAGACCACTATGCATAATTGCAACAACCATGCATCTACAGAGACTCTTCAACCTCTGAGCCTCAATTCTTTTGTTGATGTTCAATCATCATCAGACCTATGATAAAACATTTTTGATGGACATCTTCATCACATACTATACCTTCTTGAGTCACTCCTTCCCAAATCCTTGTAGAAATCAACTTCTCTCCCAATTCTTGTTGAGTAACTAACTCCAAAAATTGTCAAATCTTGTCTTTTATGCTAAATCTTCATTATTTTTGTTGTAGCTTCCATTTGCAACATCCCAATATGAATATTCTAACATTAGCCAACATTAAATTAATAATTTACAACATTTAAAACTTCCTCAATTCCACTTTCCTTCATTTTTCCAAGTTTAGAAGGCAATTTGGTCGCCAACTCCTAGAAAATAGGGATCCTTTAAGAGTTGTAACTGCCACTCAACTTGGGCACCCATATCTTTTTTGCAATATTTTTAGGAGCATTAAATTACTAATCAATAATTATAACTCCCAAAAATCTAGTGCCCTCTTTTGCCTTTTAATATTTTTCAATGAATGATGAGGATTGGATTGCCACCTCAACTACACAATTTGGCAGTTTTACAAAATATAAGGCCAATATTTATTTTACATATTTTTGGCCTATTTATTACATTTATTTATCAAATTCCACCTAATCAATCTTAAGGAAAATAAAAAATTAAAATAAACTGGATGAAAAATATTTTTGGTAATGTTGATCGCTTGGAGACTCAGATGCAAGATTTATTTTGTTTTGAATGCTGTAATGAATATAGATACATCTACTATAGATAAGTGTTCATGTTGGATATATAAATGTAAATCTTTTTTTTTTGTAGAACCATTCAAATTGGAAATTGTTTATACAGAACGAATTATTAGAATTTAGTATGAAAATGGAAAGATATATAAATACATATATTTGCTATTTTCACTTGGAATATAGGTAATTCGAATAGATTGGATTGAGTTTTAGAATTAAATATAAACAACTTGTTTTCCTTATGGATTATTTCATTTTTGTTGGAATTGTAAATATAGTTGGACATGCAAACCAAATATCAAACTTGGAGTAAAAATGTGTTTCCAAAAGAACTTAACGATTGGTGAATGCTTGATATTTTAGCAAACTTATGAAATACTATGTTATATTTATTCTTTCTATGGAATTACTTCCGGGACAGGATGCTGAATGTGGGCTCCCAAAGATGGTAATTTACTTTTTTTTAAATTATTATTATGTTTATTATTGCTTGGCCAAGCTATTGTACCAGTGAAATAGATGGTTTGAAAAGCCTAGATTTTATATAATATGTCTCTGCCACATCATGTATGCGAGTATTATGTTATTCTATTTTAGGAATTGCATTAGGCATTAGGCACGCATCGAAAGATTCCCTCCTATTTATACCATTTCAGGTTGTTAGGCTCCTCGTGCAGGGTCAATGCTTTCTTTGTGTTACGAAGAAACTCAGAGAAGTTCTGTACTTCGTGGTTGGGCAAAAAAAGTGCCTTAACCTTGCTCTTGGCCTCGTCTTGCGGAAGACCATCAGAAACATGGTGGTTGAGGACAAAGATTCTTATATTATATGGATATGCTTCTTTGTATTATTCTTGTATGGCTTGTTTAGCCAATTTGTAAATATAAACTTATCTTCATGAATGTAATTATTGATGCAAAACTTATACTTATAACATTGAAACAGATGTAATGTAACACCCCTACTGGTGTATGAGATTTGTACTTCATTATTGTAACTAGCTATTGTGCAATTACTGATATTTTATTTAATATATGTATCACGTTCCTTATTTGGGATATGCAATGCTTTTTGGAATACTATTTTTAGTTTGTGAGCTTTTCACACTTTACATTTGGTTTTAAAAGTCATATGAAAATAAAAAAAAAGTCTTATACATCCAGTATATATAATAAAAGTCATAATATGCAGAAATAAAAAATAGATTTACATTTATATATCCAACATGAACACAAATTCATATTAAAATGGTTCTATCTAAAAATACATATTCATATAATTTACATTTTCATAAGGAACACTTTCTAAATCAGATATATATCATTTTAGAAAATAAATTTTGCTTGTACTTATATGTATATATATATGTACATATATGTTTATATTACATTTTCAGATATATATTATTTTACATTAGAAGTAAATAACTGTTCAAATAAAAATCTTATACAACTATACATAATCTATTAAATTTACAGTGGTAACAATATATATGTATATGTGTGTGTGTGTATAGCTATATATACATCTATATATATACACATATAAATATATATATATATATATACATCTATATATATATATTCAGATTTAAATATACTCAAATAAACCAAACGCAGACAGGCACATGCATAAAAGCAAAGTTTGTAGGTAGCAGATTATAAATCAAATTTTACACATTGGTGCAATGATGGTGAGGTTGACAACCCCCCATATGGGAGAGTTTCCTGTGGATGGCAACACCCATTCCATAGGTCATGGCTTGTGGAAGGGCTACTGCCTCCACAACGCAACCTTCCCATAGGCAGCGGTGGCTGCTTAAAAAGCTTATAACCATATTTTTAAAAAATAATTCCATCAACAATTAAAATAGTGATTCACCATTTGGAATGATTTCGATCACAGTATATTATGACATTTTTATATTCTTTTTAAATATATTTATAATAGTATTATATATGTATATATATTATATGGTGCAATATAATATATATAGATATATAATATTATTATATTTGTTGTTGGTAAATACCGCATTTTAATGTAACATCTAAAATACAATTTGTATTACTGTATATATATATACAGTTTAGTACAACTATGATACAAAATTTCTCATACAGAAAAAACAAATGATTTAAACACCAAATGCATAACTACAATTGATATAATCAATTGGGTATCAATAATGGAATTTAATCTTTCACACAAAACAAATGGAGATAGATCCATTTATTCACACAAACTGAAATTAAATACAATGCAAAATTAATAAAAACCTGGTAAAACGTTATCCTTTTTGGCTCACTCCTTGTTCTCCTCTCTTTCCATTGTTCTTCTTCTACTTTGCCCAATTTCCCTAACTCTATTGTTCCTGTTTTTGGTTTTCATTTGCAAATTGAAATTTTGAGAAAAATGAATTTAATGTTTTGAATGAATCTTCTGGTGTTCAAAAGAATGAGAGATTATTCTCTTTTATTATTTTCTTTCTTTTTCCCATCTTTGTTTTGCTTTTGTTTTGTTTTTCGAAGATTAGCCAACCCACAAAATCTAATTATAAATCCATTGCATTAATTAAATGAACATCATACGTCCATACATCATATTAAATAAATAAACATCAATGATCAAATGTTAAACCCAAGGAGTACATACATCGCTTTTAATACATAAAGATGCATCTTTTCATGATTCAATGATTATATCAACACTTCCCAACACAACGAGAAGGATACATCAGATACATGATAAGACACAACTGAAATGATTACATTACTTATCATCAACACTATCTCAAGTCTGGTATAAGATCTGGAATCTCTTCATAAGGTACAACATCCATGCTCACAATCATCAACTAGGAACCCAATGGAGTGCATAACACGTTCCACCCAACCATGTGGAACCCTAAGGTCCACCCCCCATGCTAGGAGATGACAATAAGGACCCACTACACAAACAGTCAAACAAACATAGGCTAACATGACTGCAACATACAAGAGTAACAAATGAAATATAAAGAAACAACCGCTTCTAGATGTACATGAATAATAAGGGGAAACAAACAAGGCATACAAGGTTGCTATAGGGAAGAGTGTCATCACATAGCTCGGTATGGGTTACCCAATGCGGATCTTCCTAGGTCCCGACCCTCATCCTAGGTTACCCTGACTACCTCAACCGATCCCCGACCCCCATTCTAACTCATGCAGGATCAACATACCTTTCAAGAGGACAAGGTAGTTGATATTTTCCATTCCAAGCCTTCCCACTCATCTCAAGCCTGAACGAGCACTTGAGCCATGAGTGACGAGTACCATTATCTTGATTAATGTGAACTACCCAACCCCCTAATTCATTTTAAGTTATCAATGGATTAAAGAAATTCTCAATGAGTTACCCTGGACAACCACTTTGGCCACCAACCCCCATTGAAAGCCACTCCCCCTACTAGCAATAAGAGACCCAACACATCAAACAGGGTAAAGCCATTTTGCACACTGAAATGAAGCCACAAAAATCACATTTCTAGAGCATGACATGAACCATCTTGCTCACAAATCCCAACCATAATAACAAGTAAACCGTGCAAGGCTAAATACCCTCATGAACACAATCTAAGTACAAAATCAATCCACCTTCAAAATGACAAAAAATGTGAAACCAAAACTCAAGCTATTTTCCCCAAGCCTCTGGAAGTCTCTCAATAACCATTTGGCACAAAAGGCCTCCCTTCATAAAACAATAACCAAAATCATCTCAATACTAAATCAACCACAATAATAAAAAATTAACTTAAATTCCAAAATCACACACATAATTCATCACAAGGAAAAATTCAAACATTGCAACCTTGAAATCCACTATTTAAATCAAACTCACAGTAAACCAACAATGATGAACAACTCCACAAATCAAAACCATATACAATGCTAATGCTAAAAAAACAATACATCATTGGAAGACATCATTTCCACATCACATTATACTCAATACTTAATTTACGTAGAAAATTTACAATTGGAGATAAACTACATTATGCAGTTGACTATACCATCCTATAATACATACCAAATTAAACATTAATGACAACATTTATATAACCTTGACAAAGCATTATTACTTCCGTCAAGTCTGGTTACTCAATTTAAGTCCAATTCAATAGATTATTTACTCCAATTAGTTCCACTTGAAGATATCTAAAGTAACAATATTCCCATTAATCAAATTACACTATATCTCTCTTAAATAACTATAAATAATTAATTCCTAAACTTCCACCCTTAAGTAATATGAACTTTCCCTAACTCACAATTTTTGAGATGTAAAAATAGATCAATTCCCCTTAATAATTTACCCAAACCAATTACTTTTAACCATTTAAATATTCTTTAACTTCGTTTTGAACCATTATCTATTATCTCAATGATTGGTATATCTATTAATAACAAGGATATAGAATTTTCTTAATTCCCTAAATGAAATCTTCTCTTAATAAGTTAGCTAACCAATCAATCTACATTATAGTTGGTATACCTATGCAAATGTTCCCTTATTAAATAACCATTCAATCCACATTTTTAAATAATTAAACCATGCAAAATAACGCTTATTATGAAGTAAACATCCACTCTTCACTTTAAACGATATTCCTATGTTCTCTTAATTGTCTTCTTGCAATTTAACTCTTAATAAATTTAAAACTAATTAGTCTTATTGTTAAAAGATATGTGCATTCCACATGAAATCAACTCTTAATGAAGTAATTATTCTTTTTAAATTTATAAAGGATCCTAACATCTAGGGAAAAGAAACTCAACACAACAAACTAACTGAATTCCAAACTTGGATCATGATTATATGGCACCAAACAAAATCAACGATCACCAAGCATAATTTACTTTCATCGAATAACATCCATAAAACATTGTCATCAAATCTCAATAAAAGCAAGTAAAGATCAAAACTTCCAGTTAAGAAAATAGGAGACGCAAGGAAATGAGGCAAATATAAACTAGCAAACATGCATTGAATCCTAGATAAGATAAATATGTAGCGATCCATCAACTCAAATATATGCATTGAATTCAAGCATGGTGTAAAACCAACGATTCCGAAGCTCAAGGTAGATTTATTGATAATAATTACTTACTATTTGATTGAATACTAAAAGGGAATATGCCATGATAATAATCACAAAGCTTTTAAATTGTTTTCAAATCATTTTAGGCAGCGAACCTAGGGAAGAGAATTCACTAACACACTGTTTGCTAACACACACCGTTTTGCTAACACATAGTTTTCTAACACATACCGGTTCGCTAACACATAGTTTGCTAACACATATTGGTTCGCTAACCCACTATTCACTAACACAACCCATTGCTAACACACTATTCTAAATCTTTGAATTAATAGGCATACTGGAACACATCCTAATATTGTAAGCTTTGCTTATGTTCTAGGTGCATGTAGGTTTGGAGAATGAGGGCAGCACATGTGTGGCCTTAGAAAGGCTTAGAAAACTTTCAAACAAATGCTATGGGAAAGAATATGGCACTAAGTTTGGATTAAATACCAACTACAACATTTATATATATTTTCCAATCCAAACATGGAGGACTTTCACCAATTATCACATAATACAGATCGAACACAATTATAGAATTGAAATCATTTGCATGCAATAAAATGTAATAGCTACATATCATAAGCATAATTTTGAAGAAACACATAAAAGAAGATTTGAAAAACTATCTGGAATAAAATCATATTAAAGAAGCATAGAAAGGATAAAGAAATAAGCAGAATATGCACAATCTATTTATGGAAGAGAGCCTTGAAAAATTCAGAGAAAACATTAAAATTATTTTGATTCAGGAATTAAATCAACCAACAGATGTTTCCAAACAACATCATCCCTCAAACATTCATTTTCTTAAAAGAAATTAAAATCTAGAAAACAATGGAACCTGGATCCAATCGATCGACCGGGTTGAAGATTTGATGCCGATTTTGAAATCTACAACTTGCAATTCCAATCGCTTCAACCACCACAACTTCTCCATAATTCTTAACTCTATTTCTAAGATTACCAATTTTCCACCCAAATACTACATCCACCAACATAAATTCTTATTTTTGCAGAGAAAATTTTCTGTTCAAAAAAACCCCCAAAAAATCCATGAAAATCCCCCAATTCAAAATCCACATAAACAATTATTCCCCTGAAATTTTCTTGTAGAGCAAGTTTTATTTTCGAAAACCAAAAATAATCCTCCTCCCTAATCTTTCCCAAAATCCTAATTATTAACCAAGCAAAGCAATTAATTTTGAAAACCCAAAAATTAGATAAAATCTCAAAAATCTCCATTAAAACATCAAATTCCTTTACGACCAACAGTTCGAGACTATGCATGAACTTGCATGCAAAACCTTCTATCTTTTCTAGTTGTTTAAACAGATTATCCATTATCTCCTTTGTTTTAATATTTTATTTGCATATTATAATATTTTCCACCTTGTAATTTACTAAAACTCAATCATTAATAATAAATATCATTATATTTAATTGCGTTACTTTTTACTTTATGATTTAATTTAATAAACTAAATATCCAAGAACAACATATATATCAATTTATAAAAATACTTTATTTAATAATTTATTTAATTTGTCACCAAAACAAACAACATTATAAAACCAATTTAATTCAAACAACCAAACCAAAATCAATCAAACATCATGAAAGGGAAAATCGTGGAGGGGCACTACATCCTCCCCCTAAGTTTCGACTTACTTCTAGAAGTTGCAAGGTAGAATAAAACATATGTAAATATAAGCAACATCAAATAATCAAGCAAACCAAATGTCAAACAATTACCTAAACTTTAACCAAGGTCGAGAAGTAGGACCAACTAACCATAGACATCAAATGATGTTGACAAGATAATGGACTGGATACTCATCTTCCTCGAGGATGATGGCTAGGGTAGGGGACATTTTTTCATCTTCATTTTTAACAACATTTCCATTAGGTTTTAAGGAATGCTCAGACCTGACAGTTTAGGTGGAATCAATGTCCGGTACCTACAATTTGCATCAGACAAACTATCGAACAATATTATATATATATATATATATATATATATATATATATATATCAAACAATCAAGCACACCATGAGAGGAAATCGCAGCGTAGCAGGGTACTCATGAACGAGTAATGCTACACTGTCCCTCCCACCAAGATAATTCAAACAATAATCCACATCAACAAATAACAAAAATTACATCGTAAACCATCCGCTGCATATCTATCATCAAAGTTGATTCATTACATCAAAATGCTAGACTTCCATAAAACATAGGAGAATTATGCACACAAGGCACACATTTTTCATTAAATATTCATCATTTGCACACAAGACTTCCCACTTTATTCATTTTACAATGCTAAATCTCATAATATATGCAGCACAAGATCATAATTTTATGCCTATTCAGAAACATAAAACATAATTTATCACTTCATAAGCACAAAATTCTAGATTTAACACACATTCTTCACATACACACACAAATTTACATGACCGAGAAACACATCACAAGGCTACACAAGGGCCCATAATGCATCCCCGATAGAAAGAATATCGGTGCATTGCGCACAACACCAAGGGTCCTATCCTTCCCATCGATTTTCTGCACCTTTGGAAAAACACCACCAAAGGAAAAATTTTGGGTTGCTAAGCAAGGATGACCAAAAAGGGAGAACATAACCTCAAGAGTAAAAACAACTAGGACAACGTAATGGTCTCATATGTATCTAGAGTACCAAGTGTATGAACCTAGAATCTGATACCTGTGATGTGAAAATACCGGTATTGGCCGAATTATGCTTGATCCATGAAGAATCAAAGCATAATGAAGCCACCAATACTCAAATCTCAACAAGATCAATCAAATGAAATTGAAACTAGACATTTTATCAAAACCTAACATACTAAATTATGAAAGCTTTCAAAAAATCTACTCCAATCCATTTGAAACTTATCTCGTTGTGTAATTGGTGTCGTGTTGATGTGGAACGATGACCCTTTCCCAATCCCGTGATTAGTGAGCCTGTTTTAGTCGATTCTATGGAAGAGAATCGATGAAACCATTGTGATTGGTGTATGAAAACTTAGATTATGCTAAAAATAAACATGATGCAAGCTAAGTTACCATGATTTTATGCTACAAATGATCTAATTATTCTATTGCTAAGCTAATCTAAGCTAAAATTATGCTAAAAGATGAAAAAACCTAGTTTATAAACAAGCTAAGATGGATGCATGGAAGCCACTAATGGATGCTCTAAGCTATTATGCAATGAAAATGAACTAAAATAAGCTAACAAGTGAGTAAATTGAGAGTATGGATGCAAGTAAATTCAACAACATAAGTTTGCAATTGAAAGATGGATCTATTTGTCTCCAAATAGTGACCTATTTATAGGAGAGCAAATGAGGAATGAATGGTTGAGATCAAAAAGCTTAATCATGGATTCTCATCAATGGATGAGAATGCAAGATGGAAGTTAATCAAGGGCTCACATTTTCCTTAAACAAACACACTTTTGACCTACTCACATAGGTCAAAGGTAACTTACGAAAGAGGTTGAAGGTTTAGCTTGTTCAAGAAGCCAAGTGAGTTGATTGGAGGAGAGAAAATGATCCGGTGGACATTTTTCAGTGAAAATTGAAGTGTCTCATTTTTCTCCAGAATCAACACCATCAGAGAGAGCTCAGCGTCCTGATTCCAACGCAACTCGAATGGAGTGAAAAGGAGTCCATTTGCGCAAGTTATGGCCAGTCAAACCTTCGGTCAAACTGGGATCAGAGGGCGTCCAGGAAGCGAAAAAAATGATGTAGTCAAAAGTTGTCGAAATGGGCATCATCATGAAGAGCTCGTCGAGATGATTCCGACGGTGTTCTTTTTGTCGAAATCCGACATCATACACAAAAGTTATCAGTGGTCAAAGTTTCAGGTTGACTTGGTGGACTTGAAGGTACATGCTGACGTCAGCAGTCAGTCCGTACTGTACGGAATACATATGGGCGAATCCGGGCGAAACATGTGGCAGTAGAGTCATTGTACGGACCCAATTAGATGATGACACGTGTCATCCGTACATCGACGTGGCAGTACAGTCAGCGTACCATGCAGATGAGTCATCACACAGGTGGCAGACAAGTCAGCGATGATGTGTCATCGACAGCGAACCAATGTTGGACACGTGGCAGGAAGTTTACCATCCACATCAGCACAGTGGTGGACACGTCAGCGGAGAGGTCATTGTACACGTGTGTATCGACAACGAGTAGCATTTTGACATTTGTCATCTAGTCATCGTCCGTGTCAGCGTCCACGTCATTGAGGTTGGCGAATCAGTCTTCGCCACGTGGCACCTCCCCAGCATGCCACGTGGCCTGACGGTCATCCACTCCAGCGATGGTTTGAAAGTCGTTGAATTTGTTAACAAAATTTTTGTCCTCCACCGGTTTTGAACTCTCGACCTCAGGTTCCCGAAACGGCCGGCGGGCCGTTGCACCAAACATAGCGGGCTTTATTATAGTTATGCATCGGTTGTTTTTGTTGGTATTTTGATTTATAAGTTTGTTTAAAACAAACCGCTCGCAGGGTTTGAACCCGTGATGCCCGGGAGACCAAAAGGGATTGTGGCCGTTGAGCCAGCGAAGGAGCTTGTAATGTTTACGGGATCGGTTGGTTTTGTTAAGTAAAAGAAAGCCTAATGCCTATAAAAATAAAACAAACTCCCTAATTTAAAATAAATAATAACAAACAATAATCTTTTTTAAGATTAAAATCAAAACCCCCTAAACAATGAAAGCCCGAGTAATGCTAAGTTGAAGGGCTTGAAATTATTTTTTGGGATTTATGTGAATATTTTGAAGATCACTATGTAAAATAAGGGAGATTAAGTTGTTTTTTTTGGAGATTTGGAAAATATTGTAAAATCAATTGGTTAGTAACCAATTTGAGAAAATTTTATGTATTTAAAGGGGTGTGAGGTGAGAGTTGCTATTGAAGTTTTTTTCAGGTGATGAAGTCTTGAAGCTGAGGTGACACGAAAGAGAGGTGTTGGAGATTTTTCAAGCCATTGTTGTACGTCGAAGCCTTGTTATGCTGCCGAACTGATGGTCTTGGTGCATCATTTGTAATTGATTTTGGAGTTAATCGGATCGGTCTCTCTATTGGAGTGGACCCGGAGACGTAGTCACGTTTGTGACGAACTCCGTTACCAATTTGTTTGCACTTCTCTTCTTCTCTCTCGCTTTCTCTCAGTTTGTTAATTCCTTCATTTTGTTATTTCCTTAAGTTAATTTTGATTTAATTAACTTGGAATAATCATTGTAAAAATTAAGCATTCATTTCTGCAATTTAGTCTAAATCCTATACAGATCAGAAAATATTCCTTAGAATATATTCCTTTTGGATGAGGAAAAAGGCTAATTTACAAATTAAAACTAAGTTTAATTGTGCAAAAAGGGGATAAAGAATATTCCTATGGAATATTCCCTTTGCTTAGAGAAAAATTAGTTTAATTGCTAATTAAACAAGATTTAATTTATGCAATTGGGGAATTAGAAGATTAAAGAGATATTTATTAAATTAGATGATTTAATAAATAGGGGAGGGGTGAAATGATATTTAATTAAATAACTTAGGGTTATTTAATTAAATAAGATGACTTAGGAGATTAAATTAAATATTTTGATTTATTTAATCTAATTAGATGAAGGGTTAGTGTGAAAAGAGATGAATTAACCCAATTTAATTAATTAGGCCAAATAGATGAAAATGATCTAATTAATTAAATAGCTAGGCTAATTAAATGAATTAAGCGAAAAGAGGATGGATTAAAGAGGAAATGATGTTAGTAAGTTTGATTTAAGTGTATGACATTAATTAGGACATTTTTCAATGTCTATATTTTACCCCTCTTTGAAGTGAGGTACCTGCTACTTCGGTTCAAAGAATAATGCTTTTCAGATAAAAATGTTGCCTAAATCATAATTTTTATTTTATTTTTTAGATGCTCCAATGGAGGGATAAAGCTGATTCCCCGCCTCCTCGAGAAATTGGGCAAATTTTTTAAATTTTGGGTTGATTTCTCGATAAAGGTTCAAAAGTTGCCTGAAGGGTTCAAAAAGGTTTTGAGATGCAAGAATAATGCCAAAAACACAAAAAATGATGCAAAATTAGGTCCAAATTGGAAAAATTAGTGAAAATGATAATAAACCCCATTATTAATGTTAAATTAGGTTAAAAAATCCCTTATTTTCTAGCTTAAATAGGCCAAGAGGGGTCATTTTCAATTCATTTGTGCATTCACACTTAAGAAATTCTTGCAATTTGAGCTCTAACCCTTCAGCGAAATGGTGTGCCGTGAGCTTCCCTGAAACATCTCTGATCAAGTTCGTGAGTTCTAGTGGCTTCTAGGCACATGACAACTAGTATGTGATTCAAAATCTAATTTGAAGTTTGAAATTTTGATGCATATATTAGGCGTTAGAATTTAGATTCTAGCGGCGTCGCTACTTAAATCAGCGACACCCAAATCATTTATATAGCGATGCATATGTATATGGCGACGCTTATTTCGATTAAAAATTAGGTTTTGTAATTTGAAATGGTGACATGGTCTTATTTGGCGATGCACTTTCCAATTTAAAAGTTAGAGTTAGGTTAGACTAGAGTCTAAATCGCTATGCTAGCTTGTCTGGTGACACATTTTCCAATTTGAAATTTAAAATGCATCGAGCGTCACTATTTGAATTTTGAATATAGCGACACTATTGTAAAAAGTGACACCATTATAATTTCTGAGCCAGAAATTCCAAATGACTTCAAATTTTGCTGATTTCCTAACACTGTGTGCTTTGTGGGTGTAGGAGGTCTTCCCACAATTGATGTCAAGGGAGCACAGGCCTACAGTTATCAAGAGATTAAGTGATCTTTCAGAGTTGTGCCAGGAGCACCTGGGAGAGATTGGATTGTGGTACATTGCATACGCACCTGTGATCAAAACTCATTTGGCAATGATGACAACTTTATGCGAGAGATGGTACAATGAGACCTCGTCCTTCCACATTTCGACGGGGGAGGTGACAGTTACTTTGGAGGACATATGATAGATATTACATTTTCCTATCCACAACGACCGCATAATTTATGACCCTGATGTTGGATTTGATGCATGCCTCAAGGTGATGGAGATGGACCAGATTGTATTGGTCACCTCATGGATTGATTTAGAGACATACAAAGGTTAGGTGCTGACCTTTAGATTGATCATCACAACCATCATTTCAGGTTTGGCTTTAGACAAACATGACAGATTCTTCAACCCAGGATGGGGCTTGGCGTGGCAGTGGATGTTGTATAGGAGGACTCTTTTTGCGTGGGGGCCCGTGATGCTTGCCTCCCTATATCATGATTTGCATGATTTTGTTTACTGCGATGAGAGAGCCCTTAGTGTAGGTGTTACTTTTCTTCATATTTGGGCATGGGAGCACATTACTGTTCTTCGGCCCATTGTACATATGGTAGACATGGAGATGGATGATCCCATCATTTGGAGATATCGAGGTGCCATCACACTCAAGCACATTGGACATATTGGGCTCCTATACTGGCGATGAGTGATTGATGATATGACAGTTTTCCACTGGTGCCCATGGCTTCAAATGCCGCCATGGTTTGGTGATATACAATAGTTATACTTTTCCAGACAGACCCATTACATGCAAGGTTGAGAGCACACAATGATCAAGAGATATCTCCCTAACAAGGTGTTGGCGTAAAATCTAACACCTCTGGAGTGCAGGTTTGTACGGACAGCTATGTACACTACGCAATGAGTGCTCTTCAAATTAGGAGGGGAAGCTCCCTCGTTGTGCTGGAATGCATGGAAAAGAAAAGTAATCTAAGTCCTATCTTTTTGTTCTCGCTAGAAGAGGCACAAGGTTAAGAAAACCAAGAACGTTGACTAAGGATTTTTTGGTTTCAGATCATTAACTACAACTAAGCTATCTACTTTAAATCTATCCAATTTCCTCAAGAAAATAGAGCATGAGGAAATGGAGCAGGGTTTGACTATCAGACGATAAATGAGTTTAGATTCTCTACTTGAAGGCAAGGTGGCGCATCTATCAGCTCAATCTAGACAAGTTTATTGGGCACAAAACAAATTTAAGAATTTACCATGACAATCTTATGAAACCCTATGTGGCATAACACTTGATCAAAATAGTAAAGACTTACAAAACAGATTTATCATCACAATCTCACGAAACCCTATGTGGCATAACACTTGATCATAATGATAAAAGGTTCACAAAACAGATTTATCATCGCAATCTCTTGAAACCCTATGTGGCATAACAATTGATCACAATGGTAAAGATACACAAAACAGATTTATCATCATAACCTCTTGAAACCCTATGTGGCATAACAATTGATCATAATGGTAAAGTTGTACAAAATAGAAAGAATTCACCATTACAATTGCATGAAACCCTATGTGGCATAACAATTAATCGTAATAGCGAAGACACATGAACAAATACCAAAAGAGCAATATTGAGGGCAAGGTAGGCGCAGCATATATTTCTATCTCAAGCAAAAGTTATTTACAAATGAGAAAAAGATCTTATTTATATACATCAAGGTGTAGGGAACCCTAAAATCACCTTGAGTCAACTACAGTCTCGCAAATGCATGCAAGATTAATTATTAAACCCTAATGAAGTAAACTATACAGTTAACTGGAAAGCTACCATCAGTTAACTGGTACAAATAACCTAAATGGACCATGTGCAAGCATGCACGTCCTTATTTAAAGCAAAGTTAATTGGACACTACCTTCAGTTAACTGGAAACCCTAACCCTAACTCCTGTAATGATAATTCCAAGAATGAGATAAGCATGTGTTAAGTCAACAAGTAAACTCAAGACTGAAAGTCGAGTTAACTGCTGCTCATGACTCAATCCTCGAAATTAACTGTAAGTTCCAACTGGCAGATCACTCCATGTCATCTCGGTCTAACACTTCGACCAAGAACTCATCAATTTCTCTGTCATCTGGCACTTTGATACTGTCTAAAGCAATAATCTGTCTCTTCAATTCTTTGTCGCTCTCTTTTACTGTATGCATGCCATCTTTAACATCTTCAGCCACCTTCTTGAAAGTAGCTGAAATTACTGAAAATGTGATCAGAACCTCCATCAAGATATCACAAACATGCTTCTTAAACTCAGTTTGTACAACCTCGAGATCAGCGTAGGTACCATTTTCACGAAGATAATGGCACAGGATATGAATGACTTTGGTGGCTCCGTAAATGGAATGATCTCTATTCCTTCTGCAGCTTAATGCTTCTGATGCTTTTATGATGAAAACCTAAATTAAGACTGATTTGGCCTTGAATTCAGTCTAGTTGAACTGCCTTCTAAAAAACTTGCCCGTTGACTGTGAACACGGCTATCTTCTGACAACTTTCTCGGAAAGCAAAAATGGCTCCTGGTGAGGCTAAAAATAGCCTGTCGGAGGATAATTTTCACCAAAAATTCTGAGACATGGGTTTTGTCTAGAAAAGGATTCTAAGACAACCCACAACGTCAGAATTGCGAAAACACGCCGTTTAGCCTAACATGCAAAGACTTTTCATTCGAGAACTACAGATGTTTTTAGAGCTTCCTGGGGCAATTTTTCATGAGAAAATCTGAAACATGGGTTTTATGCACAATGAAATTCTGAACAAACCCAGATGATGAGATTTTCAAAAAGATGTGATTTTGGCCCACATGCAAAGAAATTCTCGAAAAAAAAGCACAGAGCTTCAGAATGAAGGCTACAGGGCGATTTTCTCGAAAAAATCTAAGACGTGGGTTTTGCTGCAAATACTGAAGTATGCGAACCCAGATGATCAAATTCTGAATATGTGTTGAATTTCTTTGACATGCGAAGAAAGGACCTAAGGTGAGAAATAGAAGAAATAAGACAGAAGATAGAAAGTTTTGCTTGTCCTGCTTCTGAAGAATTCGCCTATCTCTTTTTGGAACTTGATGAAACCTGCATGCAAAGTGAAAATAAAGTCTTGAATCTTCTTCCTCTGAACAATCTGAACTCGTTGCTTTGAAGAACGCTGAATTCAGACACCCGTAGCACCTTTAGCTTGCTGGTCGCTCAAGAAGAATAAGAACTTCGAAGCAAAAGATGATGAAATAATGGACGCCATTGCTGAAATATATAGATTTTCATCTTTTGAAATTCGCACAAAGCAAAGAATCCATGAAAAGTGTGCTTGGCTTCTAATTGGACCTCATTTTAGTTAACTGGAACTCAAATATGCTAATTAAAGCGCCATGAATTAGGGTTTTCCTTTCAAGTCTTCAGTTAACAATTTCATATGACTTTGACTTCAGTTAGCAATCTTTATCAAATTCGCCATCTTCAAACTTGCTTTAGATTCACAAACTTGAACTTGAGGCGACCCTTTTGATAACTAAAGTTAACAATCTTAATTGAGATGAGAAATTCACCATCTTCATGCAATAAACAATCTAAAAATAGCGACCCTTTTCAATCTTCAGTTGACCCTGAAGAAATGCGCCAACTTCACACTTATGTTTCAATTTAATTCTAAAAATAACAAACCTTTTGGAACTTCAGTTGTCATTCCTTGTAAAGGGCGTAGCTTCACTAATTAATGCTTCATCAAAAATATCTAAAAATGGCGACCCTTTTGAGAACTGAAGATAACAACTTCATGCGCCATACTTCACAAATTAATGCTTCATCACTAATGCCATCCCTTTTAGAACTTCAGTTGACACTCAATGACGCGCCATCTTCACTAAAACTTCACAATTGCAACCAAATTCGCCATGCATGTGAACCTCAGTTGACATTCACTGATAATCTTCAGTTAAGTGAACATGCAATCAAGTTAACTCAACATGCAAGATAGTTAACTGAACATGCAAACTAGTTAACTCGACATGCGAACTGAAAGATCACTCAACATGCCAATATATGAATTGAAGATGACAACCTAGAAATCGTTTAGTCTAACTGCAGTCAGAACTCGAGTTAAGGCGTCCATTCAACTCTCTTTCGAAAACTCAACTTTGACCTCTTAAGGCGAATTCCAGACTTAGCCAAATTTCATGAAAATTTAGGTTAAAACCTCTGTTGATCCTCTGACACTGGTTGACTGAGTTCTCCGATTGACTGGCTGATAGGTGCATCGCAGAGCTAAGTAAAAACTGATCAAAAGGTATCTTGAGACTAGAAACCATAAAACTGTCATCTAAAGGCTCAAAAATCCAAGCGCCTTTTGCAAAAGCTGCGCTTTTTCTCAGACTTAGTCAAATTTTGACTTCTGCATTTCGTACGAAGGGAAAAATAATTCCTTCATAACTTCTGTTTTATCAACTTTCAGGACTGGATCTCAGGTTCACTGCGGAACTAACCTCATTCTGCACGACAGCTGCAAAGGCACATTTTTCCAGAAAACATCATCTGAAGGGTGAAAAACCAGGGTGCCTTTTTGAGAAACTACTCTTTTCATTCCAGACTTAGCCATTTTTGGAACTGGCTAGAATATCACAAAAACTCCGACTGCAAGCTGTTGAGTCATCCTCTAAACTGACGGAGATAGGTAACGGAAAGCTGAACGTAACACAGACACATTGAATATTTGATATCATCAGAAAGAAAGCATTAAAGGCCTGAAAAGCTTAGGCGCCTTTCTCAAAATGTGCTCTTTTGCTTTTTCCTCTGATATTTTGACTAAGATTTGACCCTACGTTCGACCTTAGGTTCAGGTACTTCAGCAACTCAGATTCACCCACTGACGAATGCGTCGCGAAGCTCAAAAAAATGTGAGATAAACATCTTGGGTGGCATTTAGCCAAAAACCTACATTTGGCACCTCAAAAAGATGGGCGCCTTTTCCAAAAGTTGCGCTTTTCTCCAGTGTTAGCCAATTCTTACTTTCGCCTTGTTTTGCGCTGTATCTTCCATAACTTGCTCGAAACAGGTCCGTTTGACAAGTTTGATAGCTCATTGTGAAGCTGACGTGATGCCAGACAAATGTTTGTTGGAGGTGACAAACCCTAAAAACAGGATCTGGACCCCTAAAAGATAGGGCGCCCATTTGAAAATGTGCTCCCTTCTCCAGAGAAAATTTTGATGTTTTTCGTCAGATTTTCATTTTTCTTAAATCTCTTCAATAACAGATTGACATGACACTGACACCAACTCCATATTTGAAAAGCCCAAAAATGACCTTCTGACATCACTTTAACAGGATTAAGACTCAATTAAGCAAAATGCCTTAGTGAAGCAAAAATTTTGGTTTTGGGTACAACACAAGGTAGCCAGATAGTTTAGAGATGTACAAGATAGGCCTAATGATGCATACAGGGCCATTTTTGCAAGATCAGTCAGAGATTTTCCCACATGGGGACTAACTATTCTGGTTGTAGAGGCTGTTGAGAGCTTCTGACAGTTGGTGGCCCAACCTTAGGCATATGATCAGGGTCAACCCATAGCGCAAACCACTCTGGTGTATGATGCATGGTTTGTCCCACTGAGGTGACTTACAGATCCAATAGGTGCTCCTCCCCGAGGGAGACCGTGAGGCAGGGGTGCTAGAGGTAGGGGACAGGGAGGCTAGGATGGCCAGGAAAAACAGGTTCTGAGGGCTCCTCCAATTGTGCAGCCATAGATGCAGCCGCAACCGGAACCACCACCACCACCAGATGTGCGACACACATAGATTCAAAAGTTGTAGGAGTAGGTGCAAGCATTGACTGGTGAGCAGGACCAAGCCCGCCAAAAGGTTTTGGCTCTTATTGCTGATTGATACCAGGCTCAGTAGCAGGTGATTGTAATGATAGCAGAGAGAGATGCAACACTGCAGAGGGTACAAGCTATCACTGGAGAGAGGGATCAGGAGGTGGTGAGGCACCAACAGATTGAGGTTATGGTAGTAGCCACACATGGTTGGACTGTGTTAGCACGGTTGTATAGAGAGGTTGTCATAGAGGCTGTGTATTATAGGAAACACTATCACCAGGATGTTCTAGTGACTCTTCGTCAGCTGGATTTTTCGCAACACAACGATACACATCCTTGTGCAGAGGATCAGCCTGAGTGGTAGGCTGGAGAGGGTAGCAGCTACCAAGGCTAACTTTTTGATGTATATACACTTTTTGATTTTTCCCCATTCTTTATACTGATATACATTCATGGGCTCCTTTTGGATACCCTCATCGATGTACATACATTGCTCCAGATTTTGTACCATGACACATTTTTTGATATATATATGATACATATATAGATGATTCATGTTATAAAGTGTTCTCTTTATTTCATGTATGGATGATGTATAGATGCTTATATATGATTATGATTGGATGCATTATATTTATGCCTATGTGATATATGATGATCATGATATGATATGTATGCAATGTTATGTTCTTTTTCATTATTTTTTCACGATATGATATGGATGAATGATTGTGATATGCAGATGTTATGGATGCACATGATGTGTGTGTAATTATTTTTGTATATTTTCTATGCATGTTTTATGATGATGATGTATGTATGTGGATGTATGGATGAAAATTTTTATGATATGCAATGATTGAAGATGCTTAGAATAACAAATCTATATTATTCATCACAACTCAAATGATAATGTAAAATGTATGATGTGATATGCAAATGATTATGCTGATGAATGCTATGATTATGAGATGTATGATTATGTTGATGGATGTATGTTGATGGTTTGTGGATGTAGGGTGGATGCACTGATGATGTTTTTGTTGACTATCATGATACCGGGTTAGCGCAAAGAGAAGTTAGAAGAATAAAGAATGAGTGACTGTCAATAATGATGATTGCTTCAAAAGATCTAACAAATCCATGATCCATCGAGACTTTATTAGAGATGGTGATGAGACAATGCAAAATGCAAGATGAGATGATCACACTTCAGGGTTGGGATTTTTCGTTGTTCCTTATTGTTTGATATAACACATAGATATGATGCATCAAGGTATTGATAACTAGGATGATGTTGTATCTAGTGTAATGGACTTTGACTCGACAAACATATAGGATAGTTCTTGTTCACATCTTGACATACGGAAACATTGTTGGAATGCAAGTTAGAAGCTTAGAATATGTTGGACCAAAGCATACACAATAGTCAACAATATACTCCAAACGACCTTCCTACACACAACCAAACAAGTATGTGCCAAGATTATTCTACAAGAGTATCCACAAGCACAACAAATGAAAGATAATGATCTATGCCCCATTCCTTTCTCTCTAAATCGTTTTGTTTAGACATCATCGAGAGGTCCTTAGAATGGGTCATTTAAGATAAATCATAAGAAAAAGATCAAAGACAAACAATCAATGTTATCTATAGCTCTTGTCTAGTTTAAGTTTAGGTTAAAGTGATATCTGATACTGATGTGCATCGCAAGAAGGATACATCCTAGGACATGTTGATTAGAGGGTTGTTTGATGTTAAGACAATGATGCTAACATGATTCGTTGATATAAACTTCACTGACACATTTACCTATGATTTTGACTTTAGATTTTGACTTTTGGGTTCACACTTTACAACTTGCTATACTTTCTTTCTACTTGTTTCGCCAAAGGGTGAAGGTGATGATTGTTTGTTATAGATGAAAGTTTATTACGGGTGAAAGAGAGCTGGGGTGGATGGGTTTTTGTATTTTTTGGAATATTTGAATGTTTTTGGTATTTTGAAAATGTTGAGGCTATTTTTGGTCTTTTTTGAATGTTTATATGAATGTTTAGGATTTTCTAATTTTCTAAATATTTTGAGGCTTTTTAGGTCTTTTGAACGTTTTCCATTATTTTTTTGTTTTCCAATTTTTGATTTTTTGTTTTGAATATTTGGATGTTTTGGGATTTTCGAGATATTTGGATGTTTTTGGGATTTTTAGAATTTGGATGTCTTTGGATTTTCAAAATTTTTGGATGTTTTTGGGATTTTCAAAAATTTAACCAAGAACCTAACCTAAAAACCTATCCTAGGGGCCTTGAGGGATGATCAAAGATTAGCCTTGCCTATGTTATACACGCAGAGACCACGTAGTTCAATTGACTCGACCCATTTACAAGACAAAGATATGAAGAGATGAGAGATGACAACTAATTACAATGGACCACTAAAGGACTGACCTAGGGTGTCTAGGGGACACATCAATGATGGCCTTGCCTACATTCAAGCTCAGAGAAAATATAATTCAACAAGAGGACTCTATTTTTTGGTTTTTTTTGATGTTCAACCTTTTTAGGGTTTTTGATGTTTTATGGATGTTTTGGATTTTAGCCTTTACAATTTTTTGAGTGTTTTTGGATTTTTGCTATATAAGATTTTGCAAATGTTTTTGGATTTTCTAGATAATATTTTATGATTTTTTTTGGTGTTTTCCGATAAGATGGTGAGGAAAACGATACCTAGATCATGATGTCGATGTCACATTGTGAGATAAAAGACATGGATCAAGAGTTATTCGAAAACAAGAGTGCAATAACTTTCCCCCATTGTTTTAGCAATTCTTCATAATGCAATGGATAACCAAGATAAGTAATGTGTATGCAAAGATTTTGGTGGGGTTTTAACATGCTAGATATGGGATATGGGACTTCATGAGATAAAATGGTAAAAATCATGTCAAAAATTTTCCATGAGTAGAGTTGAAGTATACACCAAATCTTTTTCAAGATCGAGATAAAGTGGAATATCTGGATAAAGTTGGACTGGATGGATTGGAGGGAGCATTGGATTTATCATGACAAGGATGAGATGCTTTTGTCTGAGAAGGATCATATAGATGCTCGATTCTACTCATGACACTTGTTTTCCAGGTTTTCATCATGGTTCTTGCCCAAAGTGCCACCATAGTGGTTTTCACTAGAGGACGATTTTTATCTTTATCGTTTTCAATCCCTTTTTTTTTTGGATTTTTATGATTTTTTGATTTTTTTTTTTTGATATTTTATGGAAATGTTGGCCTCATGTTGAACCACTTGGGTGGTATTGATGTGGAGGCCACTGCCATAACATGCCAATGATATCTTTCTTGAAGAAGCTGCTTTGCTAAGATACGAGTACTTGGATGCAATTTTTGAAGAAATCTGATTTGCCTTGCTGGTACTAGAATTAACCTTGTCTATGTGCACACATCACGATAGAGTGCCTTCAGAATCCTTTTGATGAAGGTTAGTTTCCAAAACATGGTCAATGTGAGAATTGGATATTGTGAGTGGAGTGTATGGTGTCATGTATGAAGGAATATGAGATGGATTGGTTGATGGTTTGGAACCTTTGACTCTCCAAAATTGGGAAGATGAAAAATGATGTGTGGGAATGAAGGTTTTCGTGGAATTAGGACCAACCGTTGGATATACTTTGTTCCTTGCTTGAGAAGCTTTCTTTTGTATTTAAGGACTCTTTTGATGGATACATTTCCCATTTTGATTTTTCCCCATAGTTTCTTTGACTAATGGAGTTTTTGAGGGATGATTTTCTTTATTTTTCTTTGGTATCCATTTGTATTTTCTTTGTCCTTTTTGCTTTACTGCTTCATTTTCTTTGATGATCTTCACCTTTCTTTGATAGGAACTCTTCTTTTTACGTTGGTCCCAATTTGTGTATGAGATGATGGGTGAATGCCAACTCATGATACGACTAGTTGTAGCGTTGACAACATTTTCATCATAAGGATTCTTCATGCCACATATGTTGATGTTTGATGTAGAAAAGATTGCCCCTAGCGTTGTGAAGGTATGATCAATACCTAATCCTTTGCCCTGATAATGTATCCTATGATCCATAGCCACTGAATATGATTTGTCATGAACACATGATATTGCTATGGGTTCCTGATATTCAGGAATATGAATTGTTTGCTTTGATTCCATGACATCATTCTCTTTTGATACTGCTTCAAAAGATGTTGATGTTGACTCAAAACATGTCGATGATGCATAATTACTATAAGAATCAAGAATCTCGACCATTGCTTGCTCATGAACTATTTTATTTGATTCTATGACATCATTATCTATTGATATTGTTTCAAAAGATGTTGGTATTGATTCAAAATATGTCGATGATGCACAATCATTGTAAGAATCAATAATCTCAACTATTGCTTGCTCTTGTGTAGGAATATCAAGAGTGGGAGACTTGTTTTGGATGAAGAACATCTATATGTCCATCCAAAAGAAACACCTCAGAAGTGATATCAGGGACATCTTTGGAGTTTAAAATGGTTTGGAAGTTGTCCCTTAGTTCTTTTTAAAACTCTGGGAATAGGGGTTCTTGAACTTGACTTGATTCATAATAACTTTCACTATCCTCAAGAGCCTCCTCTTGACATGATCCTTGGGTGGATGATATATCATTGGTAAAAGACTTTTCGCAACATTTTGTGGGTATGGGTGCAATAAGGGATATTTCTAGCTCATTTGGAACTTCTTAAACATGCCCAATCATTGAGTCATATGTGGGAGAGATATCATAATCTGATATCCACTTGATGTCATTATGGTATAAAATAGTTCCAAACATTGTTGATGGGTTTGGAATTTGTTTTAAAATAATATCTTGATACATTTCTGATTCCTCATAAATAGTGTAAACATGTCCCAAAGTGTTATCCTGGGTATTGTTTGAAGTTGATGCCTTAGTCGAATATTTTGTTTTTCCATGATCAGGCATAGGGTTTGTGTAAATTTTCAGATTTTCATTCCTAGATTTTTGATCAACCTCAATGTCTCTTTGTTCAATAAGGTCCTCTATTATATGTTTTAGCCTAAAACAATTTTGTGTACTATGACCTTTGTATTGGTGAAATTCACAAAAGTGATCTTCTCTATAGCTACGAGGTTTGATTTGTGGCTCTTGATAGTTTGAAAAATTTGGGAGTGTGATAAGGTTAGACTATATCAACCTCTTCAACATGTCTTCCATAGGTTCCCCTAAGGGAGTGAATTGTCGCTTAGGGGCATTGTTTGTTTTTTGTTGTCCATGTTGAGTGTTTGTAGCATTGATTGTTGGTTGATTGTTTGGTGGTTGTGCGTATAGTTGTTGTGTGTTCATGGGTTGGGTGTTTTCTTGTCTAGGAGCAGTTAAGATCACTGTTGCATCAACAACACTATCACTATTAACATTTGTGTTCATGGCCCAATAGCGAGGCTTGTCATTAAAATTAGTTGATGGGCGGTTGTCTATATATACTTGTGTGTTTCCCTATGAGTTTAAGGCTCTTTCGATGTTAAGGGCTCTAGGAACAAGCTCATCATAAGATGTAATGCACTACATTTTCAAGTGGAATGATAGATCTGAATCTAGATTTTCTATGATAATGCCCACTTATTGTTCGTCGAGAAGTGGCCACTTGCTTTTACTAGCTCTTTGCCTCCATCATTGCAAGAAATTGGAAAAATAATCTCCCTTGTTTTGTCTAAGAGTGTACAACTCTTCTAGGCTTACGTCCATGTCAAGATTAAAGGAGAAGTGATCGATGAATTTATTAGTTATTTCTTGGAAATTTTTGATACCTGGAGGAAATTGAGAAAACCAATCCATGGATGGGCTTGTCAAACTTCATGGAAAGAGGCACATTAAGTAGGAATCATTGTAGGAAACCTCCATAAACATGACATTGAATTCTTTGATGCAATCTACATGATATCCCCTCCCTTTGTATTTGTCCAATTTGAGGATGTCAAAACCAGGAGGAAATGGTATCATTGTTATGTTTCGATCAAATGGATATGGACATAAATTTTTTGTATGAGGCTTCTTTGTATTACCCATCCGAAAATCTTGCATTTCTTGTGACACCGCCTTAAGTTGTGATGCTAGATCGTCTTGCGATTTAGGTGGAGGAACATATGTTGGGATGATGGATGAGTTGTATGTGGGATTTTGATATGATAAGGTGTTGTATGGGGTGTATGGTGGTGTGAGATTCTATGAAGGTGATTGAGGTGTTGATGTATATGTCCCTAGCACATTTGTATTGACGATGTTATGTTGAGGGTTATAGTAAAAACCTTGTTGTTGTTGTTGGGCATACTGTTGAGCTAGTAAGGCTTGTTGTTGCACGACTAAGACAACTTGTTGGGCTTGTTTTTGTTGCACTACTAAGGTAACTTGCAGGACTTGCTATTTTTGTTGTGCTACTAAGGATGCTTGATGTTGTTGTGCTACCAAGGTTGCTTGATGTTGTTGATGTGCTACTAAGGTTGCTTCTTCTTCTTGTTGTTGGACGATTTGCTGATAAGCTTGTTGTGCTTGTTGTAAAGCTAAGGAATGTGCTTGCAATGTAGGATCATTTGATTGTTGAGACATCTGGAACATGGGTTTTGGATGTTCATGTTTTAAGTGGGTAACAGATTGTTGATGAGAGGTTGGGGTTTCACTTGGTTCAACATTCCTTGCAAGATGGTGGATTGAGATGGAGGAATGTAAGTTTGAGGTCCCAATTGATTTTGCATGGTAAAGGGGACCGTGGGAAATGATGAGGATGATGCCATTAGATTTTGTGATGGTAATGACATACTAGGACCTTGAATCCATTGATTAAAAATGTTCCCTTGTTGTATTTGAGGTGTGACCAAGGTATTACCTTGGTTGATGGGATTTGTAACCAAGGTGTTGTTTTGATTTGGATCGATGATAGATGGGTTTGATGTGGATGGTGGATTGAATCAAGTAGCTTGGGTAACCACTTGTTTTGATATGTTAATGGGGTTTTTGGAACCACTTGTCAAGGGTTGACTTTGTGTGAGAGTGTTAACTTGCCCTTGTTGTCCCATTTGAGGCACTTGGTTCACATTACCTTGTGTATCATTAGGAATACATGGGGTATTTGTGATGATGGATGAAGATGGATGTGCTCAAAATGTCGAGATTGTTGTGGCATCATGGAATGTAAGTGGTTTTCCAAAGTTTGGTATCCAACTTGTGTCTTGGGGAAGGTTGGTGGTTAATGGAATGGTCGTTTTGTGAATACCCAAAGTTGTGTTTGTTCCTAGACATGAAGTGAGACCAAGGTTGGTTCCTAGTTGAGTTGAAAGACTAGATGTTAAGGGTTGAATTGGCACAAGGGATGGAGTTGGTTGAATTGTAGATGAAGTCAAGCCTTGTGTCAATGATTGTGCAGCAAAATATGGGGAAATTGGAGTAAGGTTTTCTAAGGCTCGATGTTCCATGATTTCTTCTCTAGTAAGTCCAAATGGATTGTTTGTGATGTCTTCTATCTCATATGGTCTTGATGGAGAGGAGGCTTGTTGTGAAGGGGTAACATGAATTCTCATATCAAATTCTTGGGGATTTGGATCACTGATGGTAGATAAGACTTTGGTTTTCTCCATGATTCTCTTGTGTTTTGATGTTGTTGTAACCATAGATTGTGGGTCAATGATGGGAGAGGTGTGTTGAGATTTGTAATGTTTGAACTCTCTAGTTGACTCAAATCTAGGTAGAAGAGACACTCTAAGTATTTTGGGAGCAATGATGATAATGGGAGATGAAAATGTGGATGATATGGGAAGTGATCTTTGCAAATGTTTTGGGACAACACTTTTGACTTAAGAGTTTGATTTTTGATAGGATGCTAATGAACTTAGAAATATTTAGGGTAGAATTGTGACCTTCAAGATAAAATAGTTCAAAGATGATAACTATATTAACTAAGTGCATGGAAAAGGATACATTTCACATACAATGTAGCTAAGGTAGCAGTTGGTTTGATGTTTAAGTCCCAAAGTGTTGGTGTATTTGAAATTTTGCAAAGATAGATAAGGTAAGGATGAAATTTGATGAAGGGGTGAGTGAAATGTTTGACCCAATGTTGACCTAGAGTGAACCTTTGTTTTGCAAGACCAAGGTAGTGAGAAAATTGCTACACCTCTAAAGTGATGAAACACTAAGAACTCAATGATTTTTGTAAAATAGGACTCAAATTATTTTGGAAATAGGACCTAATGATTTTGACAATAAAACTCAATGACTTTGGAAAATGGAACTCAATGATTTTGCTAATGTTTTTCTCATCTCAATTTGCTTGTTTTGGGTGAGTCAATGATTTGAACATACACCAATGTGGGGTGTTCATTTGATTTAATCTTGGATTAATGAATTTATTTTTACCAAAAACACTTGTCTTGGTTATGTTTTCAAACTAAATGTTTATGTCAAAAACATCATAACTTTCACAATGTCCATTTCGTGAAAATCATGAGGTTGAAGCCATAATTGCTTATGTTGTGTTTGGAAAATATGGATTTTGATATAAGTCAAAGATATTTAGAAATATCTAAGTATAAATCCTTAGGACAAGCAGTAATATCAAAGCTAACTCAAGAAGTCCATATTTGTTAAGTCAAAGAGTTTTTTTGTATCGTTTTGAAATGAAGCAAAGTGTTAAACTGACTCACAATCATTTACAATCCTAGGATAGAAATGACCATATTTGTTGAGTCCCCACTAGGATTTCTCTAAACACTAGACAATGCGAACAGTTAGAGATTTGGCGACATTGGCTCCCCTCCATGACACACACTTCTTGGGACCACCAAATCTCAAAATCCTTAAAATTTAGAGATTAAAAGGATTTTTTTTGTTTCTACAATTGAATAGTACAAATGTGGGGCGACTTCAGAACAACCGTTCTTGCACCAGCAAATATTTTAGGATTTTGGCTTGCTAAACAAATGGGTTGTAGTAAGGGTAATTGGGGACATGGCACCTTGTGAGCATCCAACAAGCCACTAAAGGCTTTGATCATTCCTACTAGGGGCTCTTATACTTTTTATGGTAGTACCTTGTTCTAAAAGAAACTGTATGGCTAAGGCCTACATACCATGAGGACTTGACAGTTTAGTCTTATCCATTTATATACTAGCCCGAGTGAAAAACCAGTTGGATTCACCTTCAAATTGGTCCTAGGCAGGCCCCTCTAAAGATAACAAAAGCGAGAGTACACTTGTACTTTGACTGCCTAGTTTGCATAAAGTGCAAGGAGGGAGCACACACAATGTACTTTTCTCACACTAGCATGGTTGTTCAATTTTAAACCCAACTGAAAGATGTGGGTGATTTTGCAAAGTGTTAGAGAATGTTTCTATTTCTCAAGATCACCAAATGGCATGAGAGAATTGCATACAAATTCACCAACAATGTTGAAAATCACAAAACACAACAAATAGTTGTCAATTTTATCCTTTCAAAGCAACAATGAGTTCATTTTAAGCACCAATTGAAAGATGAAGTTTTCCTTGTTCAGTTTTAAGCCCAAAGTAAAATGATGATGTGAGGGTTTAGTTTTAACCAACTTGAAAAATGAATTTTAAGCCCAATTGAAAGCTAGTTGGTCCTAAGATTGTAAGTTTTAAAACCCAATGGAAATTTAGTGGTCCTAAAACATAAACCAAAGCAGCACATGGTGGGTTATAATTGCCCCAAAAGTGTCAAAACATTGTTACAATAACTACAACTAAGAAAAATTGAAAATTAAAATTTTCAATTTTTTTCGATTTTTTCTATGCCGTAGTAAATCACATTTTTGGAGGCCTTCAGAGTAGAATTCAGGGTTGAAACTTGTGTCGGTCCCTAAAAATTGACTATGAAAGGCACTATATTTTTAAGGACTGAATCAGTCCTCTTGGAGAGTTTTCTGATGGTGCAAACAAATTCCAATTTCGACAACCGAGTAAAAAGTTATGACCCCAACAATTTGGGGTAAATTTTTTCAGTCTTTCTCCAAATCTGCAAAACCAGTTAGTCTAAAAAGAAAAAAACAAGAAGTCAGTGACATGTTAGCATTCAAATAAAGTAAAAAAATTTAAAGCACATGCTGAAAAAAAAGTCATTAAACTTCTTACTAGAGTTGGGCATCGCTACACATGATAGCGTCGCGATTTGAACTGTGGGCATCACTCTAGTGAAAATGGGCATTGCTCTAAGCAAAAATAGAGAGCATGATAGCATTGCTACTAACGATGGCGTCACGATTTGGAATTTGAAAGCATTAGACTGGTGAGCTTGAGCATCGCCGTTTACATTTTTTGATACCTCCAAATTAAATACGTGTTTCCATATTTAAATTAGCGTTGGCAGATTAAATACGTGTCAGTGTTTCAAATTGACAGGGCCTTGCTATATGGCGACGTTATTGAAATAGCGTCACTGTTTGTAATTTGAGCATCATTGCAACCTGTAAAACAATATAAAATGAAATTCAAGCTAAAAAATGGTTAGATTATCGGTTGAACCTCCTTCTAGTGCCAGAATGTGATGCGAAAATACTGATATTGGCTGAATTACACTTGATCCATGAAGAATCAAAGCATAATGAAGCCACCAATACTCGAATCTCAACAAGATCAATCAAATGAAATTGAAACTAAACATTTTATCAAAACCTAACATACTAAATTATGAAAGCTTTCAAAACATCTACTCTAATCCATTTGAAACTTATTTCGTTGTGGAATTGGTGTAGTGTTGATGTGGAACAATGACCCTTTCCCAAACTCGTGATTAATGAGCCTGTTTCAGTCGATTCTATGGAAGAGAATAGATGAAACCATTGTGATTGGTGTATGAAAACTTAGATTATGCTAAAAATGAACATGATGCAAGCTAAGTTACCATGATTTTATGCTACAAATGATCTAATTATGCTATTGCTAAGCTAATCTAAGCTAAAATTATGCTAAAAGATGAAAAAACCTAATTTATAAACAAGCTAAGATGGATTCATGGAAGCCACTAATGGATGCTCTAAGCTATTATGCAATGAAAATGAACTAAAATAAGCTAACAAGTGAGTAAATTGAGAGTATGGATGCAAGTAAATTCAAAAACATAAGTTTGCAATTGAAAGATGGATCCATTTATCTCCAAATAGTGACCTATTTATAGGAGAGAAAATGAGGAATGAATGGTTGAGATAAAAAAGATTAATCAATGGTTCAAGATGAAGGGGATGAGAGGCATGGATCATGGATTCTCATCAATGGATGAGAATACGAGATGGAGGTTAACCAAGGGCTCACACTTGCCTTAAACAAACACGATTTTGACCTACTCACACAAGTCAAAGGTAACTTGCTAAAGAGGTTAAAGGTTTAGCTTGTTCAAGAAGCCAAGTGAGTTGATTGGAGGAGAGAGACTATTCCTTAGAATATATTCATTTTGGATGAGGAAAAATGCTAATTTACAAATTAAAACTAAGTTTTAATTGTGCAAAAAGGGGATAAGGAATATTCCCTTTGCTTAGAGGAAAATTAGTTTAATTGCTAATTAAACAAGATTTAATTTATGCAATTGGGGAATTAGAAGATTTAAGAGATATTTATTAAATTAGATGATTTAATAAATAGGGGAGGGGTGAAATGATATTTAATTAAATAACTTAGGGTTATTTAATTAAATAAGATGACTTAGGAGATTAAATTAAATATTTTGATTTATTTAATCTAATTATATGAAGTGTTAGTACGAAAAGAGATGAATTAACCCAATTTAATTAATTAGGCCAAATAGATGAAAATGATGTAATTAATTAAATAGCTAGGCTAATTAAATAAATTAAGCGAAAAGAGGATGGTTTAAAGAGGAAATAATGTTAGTAAGTCTGATTTAAGTGTATGTCATTGATTAGGACATTTTTCAATGTCTATAATACCAGGTGTAATGCCTCGTAATGCCCCACCAGGAAACCCCAAAGGACAACACATCAACTAACAATTATGACACAATTTTTTAAAAAGTGAATCAACATGTAGATCATACTGTCAACTAACATAGAATATAAACTACACGTACATATGTTCCAACTATGTCCTTTAGGGTATCATGACTACATTACATACATACATTCCTAACATGTTCTAGTCCAACTTCAAAGATTAACCAACCCACAAAAGCTAATTGTAAATCCATTGCATTAAGTAGATGAACATCATACATCCATACATCATATTAAATAAATAACCATCAATGATCAAATGTTAAACCCAAAGAGTACATACACTGCTTTTAATACATAAAGATGCATTGTTTCATGATTACATAATTACATCAACACTTCCCATCACACAACGAGAATGATACATCAGATACATGATAAGACACAACTGAAATGATTACATTACTTATCATCAACACTATCCAAAGTTTAGTACAAGATCTGGAATCTCTGCATAAGGTACAACATCCATGCTCACGATCATCAACTGAGAACCCAATGGAGTGCATAGCACTTTCCATCGGATCATGTGGAACCCTAAGGTCCACCCCCCATGCTAGGAGATGACAATAAGGACCCACTACACAAACAGTCAAGCAGCCATAGGCTAACATGACTCCAACATACAAGAGTAACAAACAAAACATAAAGAAACAACTGCTTCCAGAGGTACATGAACAACAAGGGGAGACAAAAAAGTCATACAAGGTTGCTATAGGACAGAGTGTCATCACATAGCTTGATATGGATTACCCAATGCAGATCTTCCTAGGTCCCAACCCCCATCCTGGGTTACCCTAGCGAACTCAACCGATCCTTGATCCCCATTCTAACTCATGCGGGATTAGCATACCTTTCAAGAGGACAAGGTAGTTGATCTTTTCCATTCTAGGCCTTCCCACTCATCTCAAGCCAAAACAAGCACTTGATCCATGAGTGAGGTGTACCATTATCTTGATTAATGTGAACTACCCAACCCCCTAATTCATTTTAATTTATCATCGGATTAAAGAATCTCTCAATGAGTTACCCTAGACCACTTTGGGCCCTGACCCCCATTGAAAGCCACTCCCCCTACTAGCAACAAGAGACCCAACATATCAAACAGGGTAAAACCATCTTGCACACTGAAAATTAAGCCACAAAAATCACATTTCTAGAGCATGACATGAACTATCTCGCTCACAATCCCAACCATAATAACAAGTAAACCGTGCAAGGATAAATACCCTCATGAACACAATCGAAGTACAAAATCAATCCACCTTGAAAATGACAAAAAACGCGAAACCAAAACTCAAGCTATTTTCCCCAATCCTCTGGAAGTATCTCAATAACCAGTTGGAACAAAAGGCCTCCCTTCATAAAATAATAACCAAAATCATCTCAATACTAAATCAACCATAATAATAAAAAATCAACTTAAATTTCAAAATCGCACACATAATTCATCACAAGAAAACAATCAAACATTGCAACTTTGAAGTCCACTATTTAAATCAAACTCACAATAAACCAACAATCATGAACAACTCCACAAATCAACACCATATACAATGCTAATGCTCAAACAACAATACATCATTGGAAGACATCATTTCCACATCACATGATACTCAATACTTAATTTACGTAGCAAATTTACAATTGGAGATAAACAACATTATGAAGTTGACTGTCCCATCCAATAATACATACCATTAAACATTAATGACAACATTTCTATATACTTGACAAAGAATTATTACTTCCCTCAAGTCTGGTTACTTAATTTAAATCCAATTCAATAGATTATTTACTCCAATTAGTTCCACTTGAAGATATCTAAAGTAGCAATATTCCCATTAATCAAATTACACTATATCTCTCTTAAATAACTATAAATAATTAATTCCTAAACTTCCACCCTTAAGTAATATGAACTTTCCCTAACTCACAGTTTTTGAGATGTAAAAATAGATCAATTCCCCTTAATAATTTACCTAGACCAATTATTTTTAACCATTTAAATATTCTTTAACTTCATTTTGACCCATTATCTATTATCTCAATGACTGGTATATCTATTAATAACAAGGATATAGAATTTTCTTAATTCCATAAATGAAATCTTCTCTTAATAAGTTAAATAACCAATCAATCTACTCTATAGTTGGTATACCTATGCAAATATTCCCTTATTAAATAATCGTTCAATCCACATTTTTAAATAATTAAACCATGCAAAACAACCCTTATGATGAAGTAACCATTCACTCTTCACTTTAAACTTCCTATGTTCATTCAATTGTCTTCTTGCAATTTAACTCTTAATAAATTTAAAGCTAATTAGTCTTATCGTTAAAAGATATGTACATTCCACATGAAATCGGCTCTTAATGAAGTAATTATTCTTTTTAAATTTATAAAGGATCCTAACATCTAGGGAAAAGCAACTCAACAAAACAAACTAACCAAATTCCAAACTTGGATCATGATTATATGGTACCAAATAGAATCAGTGATCACCAAGAATAATTTACTTTCATCGAATAACATCCATAAAACATTGTCATTGAATCTCAATAAATGAAAGTAACTATCAAAATAAAGATCGAAACCTCCAGTTAAGAAAATAGGAGACACAAGGAAATGAGGCGAATATAAACCAACAAACATGCACATCGAACCCCGGGCAAGAAAAATATGCAGCGATCCATCAACTCAAATATATGCATTGAATTCAAGCATGGTGTAAAACCAACAATTCTGAAGCTCAAGGTAGATTTATTGATAATAATTACTTAGTATTTGATTGCATACTACAGGGGAAGATGCCATGATAATAATCACAAAGCTTTTAAATTTTTTTCAAATCATTATAGGCAGTGAACCTAGTGAAGAGAATTCTCTAACAAATTGTTTGCTAACACATACCATTTCTCTAACACACAGTTTTATAACACATAGTTGTTCGCTAACACATACCAGTTTGCTAATAGATGGTTTGCTAACACATACTGGTTTTCTAACCCACTGTTTGCTAACACATCCCATTGCTAACACACTATTCTAAATCTTTGAATTAATAGGCATATTGGAACACATCCTAATATTGTAAGCTTTGCTTATGTTCTAGGTGTAGGTAGGTTTGGAGAATGAGGGCAGTGCATGCGTGGCCTTGGAAAGGCTTAGAAAGATTTCAAGCAAATGTTATGGGCAGGAATATGGCGCTAAGTTTGGATTAAATACTAGCTACAACATTTATATATATTTCCCAATCCAGACATGGAGCACTTTTGCCAATTATCATGTCATACATTGAACACAACTACATAATTGAAATCGTTTGCATGCAATAAAATGTAACAACTACATATCATAAGAAAAATTATGAAGAAAGACATAAAAGAAGATTTGACAAACTATTTGGAATAAAATTGGATTAAGGAAGCAGAGAAAGGATAACGAAATAAGCAAAATATGCACAAACTGGTGATGGAAGAGAGCCTTGAAAATTTCAAAGAAAACATTAAAATATTTCAATTTAGGAATTAATTCAACCAACAGATGTTTCCAAACAACATCATCACTGAAGCATTCATTTTCTAAAAAGAAATTAAAATGCAGAAAACAATGGAACTTGGATCCAATCGCTCAACTGGGTTGAAGATTCGATGCCAATTTTGAAATCTACAGCTTGCACTTCCAATCGGTTCAACCACCAATGCAACTTCTCTAGAATTCCTAAGTCTATTTCCAAGATTACCAATTTTCCACCCAAATACTACAACCCCCAACATAAATTATTATTTTTGTAGACAAAGTTCTCTATTTGAAAAAACCCCCAAAAGAATCAATGAAAATCCCCCAATTCAAAATCCACAAAACCAATTATTCCCCCATAATTTTCTTGTAGAGCAAGTTTTATTTTCGAAAGCAAAAAATAAATCCTCCTCCCTAATCTTTCCCAAATTCCTATAATTATTAACCAAGGAAAGCAAATAAGTTCAAAAACCCAAAAATCATATAAAATCTCAAAAATCTTCAATAAAACATCAAAATTATGATGATTTCATCTGGTTGGCGGTTCCTCCCTTCAAGTGTGTGAAGGAATTTACATTAATTCCATCTTGGTTTCATTTTCTCACAAGTTCAAGCGCAATAGTAGAAGGGTTTCAAGGAGGGAATGCAAGTTCATTACTTATCAGAAGACGAAGGGGAAATCCAAATTTACAGATCCTGTGGCAAAAGAAAGATGGAATACCTACCGCACAAACATAGAGTACCTATTCCAATTGTAGAATGGGAGCTTCCTTTTTCTGAAACAATTGGGGATTTACAATGAGCCCATGTATTCAAATCCCATTGTTACTAGTATAGAAAGTGTTGTTCAAATTATTGGAGAAGAGGTACTTTACCCACAAGCTCAATGGGCCATTTTTCCTTCTCAATTAGTCTCTATTTTTCTATCTAATGCCTATGACTTGCTTCAGTCTTTACTTGATCTTCAGTTGATAGCTTCAAAAGTTGTCAAGGATGTCTTTCTGCAAGATGATAAATTGCTCAAAGGCGTTCAAGCATATGAATTTTGGAAAGGTCAGGGGAGAGTAGGCGACCTTTTCCCTTGACATTTTCTTCTCAATGGAAATGTCTATGTCTCTGTGCTTGATGGAATAAAAAATACATTGGAGATGCGTAACTTTCGTTACCTATAGTCGGCTCTAGAAAGACATAGGGTGGTGATTGGTGGGGACCTTGCAGATGATATCAAAAGGAAAACTAATGCAATCCTCACTCTGCTCAACCATGTTCATCTCGAGCCAATTAATGTTTTGGTTCATCCAGCTTGTCAAGTACCTCGAGCGGCTCCTCTGGTGGTGATTTCAAATCGTGTGAGCTCTTCTACTCCTCTGCAACAAGATATTCCAAATCTTAATATTCCTTTGCAACCAAATGACCTGGGCAATGAAGATAAAGAACTTGAAGAAAATCAAGCAGAAAATGATATTGTGGAAATGGACGAATAAGTGGTTTTTGCTTTGAAGAGGGTTGATGAAGGGAAATAGTTGTATATACATGCAATATATTTAGGATAAGGGTTTTGTTGTGTCCAATTGCTTATTTTGACATACAAGGGTTGATATCTGCAGGTAGTTAAAGAATAGAAAATCTAAGGGGAATTTTGTAATCTGATTTGTAGTAAGCTACTCTAATATAGTCTGGTTTTCAAGAACCGTACAATATATTTTGTAACCTCCTTATTATATATTAATAAATATTGGCTTCTCACCGTTTGCTAAAAAAATAAAAATAAAAATTATTATATTTAATCGTCGAGTTACTTTTTACTTAATGATTTAATTTAATAAACTAAATATCCAAGAACAACATATATATCAATTTATCAAAATGCTTTATTTAATAATTTATTTAATTTGTCACCAAAACAAACAACATTATAAAACCAATTTAATTCAAACAACCCAGCCAAAATTAATCAAACATCATGAAAGGGAAAATCATGGAGGGGGACTACACTATCAAATAAAACTAATTTTTAAATAGAAAACATGATTTTCTAGCCATGCATCACAATTATCCACAAAATAATAAATAATAATAATTTAATCTTCAAATGAAATCAATAATTAAAATAAAAACTATTTCTTTTATTTTCTATGTGCATTTAATTTTACTACCAATTAATTAAATAAACAACTATAAAGTAAGGAACAAAATAAAATGACCAACTAAATGAAATTCTAAATACAACTATATATTTAATAAGTGTTTGTGTGTGCGAGAGAGACCATTCCATCTTAACCTTGCCAGGTAGCTAGCCTCCTCTACCTAAACCACACCCTTGGTCTTTGACAACCTGCAACTCATGAAAACTTAGGCACCCATTAATAGATTAGTGTCCAATAATAAATCGAAGCAATATAATTTATCACTCCAAAATAACATTTTCTATATTGCATCACTTCGAAATAAAATAATATTCATTGCATTTCATTTTTTTCAAAATAAAATAATCATTTACTTATTTTGAAAATAACATAATATTTATTCTACCACACACAATTATTCATAAATCAGTTCCACATAAAGTAAATTCAAGTAGCATCAAATTTTGAGACGTGACACTTTTCTTGGTTGGTGATTTATAATAGATTCTTGACCTAGGAGAATATTTGGAAGCAAGGATTTCAGGGCCCCTTTGTGTGTGTAATGTGCTATAATAACAATGAGAACACCTCTCATCTCTTCTTCCAGTGCTCTTTTGTTAGGGTGATCTAGCATTTCTAGGGAAAATATGGAGTCATCTATCTAAGCACCTCATCTTTTGAGGACTTGTAGAGCAAGCTAGAAAGTTCTCCAACTAATACTTCCCTCCTCCACACTGCTTGGACAATTGGTCCTAGCTTCATCATTTGGAACATCTGGTTGGAGCGTAATCACAAGATTTTTCTAGATAAGAAGTTTTAGGTGTGACAGGTTTGGATGAGGATCTTGGGAGTTCTTTAAGAGACTTTGGCAGCTAGGTGTGATCTCTCGGCCCCCGTGGACCCTGGAGATATAGGAATTGTTCAAAGTTTGGGGATTTCTATTTGTGCTAAGGGTGGGACGAGGCCAGGTTTGGGTCAAGGTGCTAGAGGGAAGGTTCAAAGAGATGGTCATTGGATACCTCCACCTTTGGAGGTGTTGAATTTTAATACTGATGGTTCCTCTAGAGGTAATCTTGGTCACATTGGAGTCAAAGGCATTGGTAGGGATTTCTCTAGAGTGGTTGTGTTCTTCTTCTCAGAGTATCGTGGCCAACACTCTAATAATTTCATGGAGGCCTTGGCTATTCTCTTGGCTTTGAAAAGGGCTTGTGCCCTTGGTTGGAGAAGGATAATTTGTGAGTTGGATTCTCAGATTATGGTAGATTTTTTGAATAAGCAGCAATTAGAGGATGTAAATTAGAATTTTGCTGGAGTGGTTAGACAAATCATCTCTCTAGGTGATGTCTTGGATTCTATCACCTTTTTCCATATCCCTTTGGAGTGGAATAAGGTGGCTGATGGTTTGGCTAAATAGGCTTTTGAGTGGATGGGAAATAGGAAAGTGGATGACTAGAGCAGTCTCCTTGAGGGCCTTTCTTGGGAGCTTGAGGACTTGGTTATGGAGGATATGAGATGTGTTTTGAGTGTCTCTTGATGGTTATGTTGTTGGCTTGTGACCCTTGGTGGGTGGATTGTAATTTCTGGCTTTGTACTGCTTTCTTGGTTTAATAAAGTTTTTACTCTCTTTAAAAAAAATATAAATAGATAAAATCATAATAATTATATAATATATTAATATATATAAATATATATTAAAAGAGAACCTACAAAATAAAATAATCTATAATATATTATATAAATATATAATATAAATTAATATATTACCTACAAAATATAGGTTAACTTATTTACCTACAAAATATTCCCTGCAATAATATAAGATACAAATAGAAATAATATATATAAATTCTACATTAATATAAGTTATATATATAAATTAATATTATTTATATATTATATATAATAAAGACCTAAAATAATATAGGCTATCTTATATATCTATATATTATAAGTTATAATTTTTTTTGGAGAAGCTATATATAGATATATATATAAATTAATATAAAAAATATACATGAGGAAAAAACTTATTAATGAAAAGGAGGAGAACATATAACAATCAAATTATACCATAAAATATTAAAAACATAGATAACAAAGATATTAGTAATAATACAATTTTTTTTTTTTATTATTTCAATAGTGCGAATCCAAATCTCTATAAAATAGTTAATTGATTTTTATAAGATTTTTTTTAATAAAAAAATAACAATTAAATACATAAAAAAATCATTCTAAAAATGTCAAAATAAGTAACATTTATTTATTTTAGAAAGATTTAATGAAATAACTTTATAAAGCAAAAAATAAAAAAATCATTCTTTAAAAAAATGTTTACCTTCCTTTCCCTACATAACTTTTTAACCAATCATATACATAGTGGCTAGTACTTTACTTGCTTTTATAGTATTGTAATTATTATTTTCTAAATTTTAAAAAATAAATGCAAGTTTTATTAATGTGAATAAAAATAAATGTAAGTTTTGTTAATTATAGTGTTTTAGTATTGTTAATTAGTTCTTTGCATGACCTAACCCTAACTCTAAATCACACCCTAATCCTAACCCTAACCCTAACTCTAACAATAAATTCTAAACCATTATCATAATCCTAGGACTATCTTTAACACTAATTATGGTCGTAACCCTAACACTAGCAATAAAGAGTTAGAGAGTGACATTATAAAAAAACATATAAATTAATATTGAGAATAAGATTTGAAATAAAGATATTAATCATATTTTATTGATTTTTATTAGTAATATTTTATTTTTAGTTTATTTTAATTTTTGAATAGTTCTAACCATAATTTTTATCTTATTTTTAATTCTAATCCTACTCCTAATTATAATGCTTTTAGGATTATAATAATTAATAATAAGATTAGAATTATAATTTAATTAATAATTATAATAATTTTAGCTATTTAATTTAATTTTTTATTTGTATTTATGTATGTTTTGAAGTTAATAAAATTTGGAAAATAAAAAATAGCAATATCAAATGGTTTAAGATTTAATTTATTTTTTTTATTTTAATTATGTAAAATCAAATCCCTAGGAAGACTATCTTTATATGTTAATTTATGGATGTGTTTTAATTTAAGTTTTATTTTATTATTATTTTAATAGTGTGAATCCAAATTTCCATAAAATAACTAATTGTTGTGAGATTTTCTTTAATGCAAAATAACAATTATATACATTAAAAAATCATTCTTATATAAAATGTAAAAATAAGTAACATTTATTTATTTTAGAAAGATTTAATGAAATGATTTTATAAAGAAAAAAAAAAAAATCATTTAAAAAAATATATTAAAAACTAATTTATCTTGCTTTCCCTACAATTTTTCCCATAACACCCCAAACTTCTTAGCCAATTATGTTCAAGAAAAATATTTTTTACAATTTTTAAAGTTACTAATTAAAAACTAGAATTTTATGTTATTTAAATATATATATATATTTTTAAAGTTAACATGTTAAATACTTAACTTTAAAAATTGTAAAAAATATTTTTCTCGAAAAGCAAGGTAAACATTCTTTAACATTTTTTTTAGAATTATTTTTTATTTTTTGCTTTATTAAGTCATTTCATTAAATCTTTTAAAATAAATAAATATTACTTATTTTAAAAAATCTCACAAAAATAAATTAACTATTTTATAGAGATTTGGATTCACACTATTAAAACAAGGCCGTGATGCTGCCAAGTTCTTGCCAAATGCTAGTAGGATGGTTTTGTTGTTTTGAATTGTAAACAAATCGAGAACAACAATTGCTCAATCAAGTATGGATGAGGTATATTGCTGATAGGACGGTTTTGTTGTTTGAATTGTAAACAAATCAAGAACAACAATTTCTCAATCAAATATGGATGAGGTATACAATCATTAGTTACTAGGGTTAGTGAATCAATTAGTTTCAAAAAGTAGTTGTATATGAAATATGTATGTGGTTTTTAAGAAGAAGAAAATAGCACTTGTATTTCATGTAAATGACAATTAACAAAAAGAACAAAGTACTTGCATGTTATGTATATGGTTTTTAACAATAACAAAGTATTGATTGTGGTGGCAATGATTTCTTATCACAAATACAAAGTTGTGTTATGAAAAATGCATTGTCTACTATAGAAAATGTTATGATATTTATTGGAATTGAATGTGAAGTATATAGTTAAAGTCTATGACTATACCCTGCATAGTAATAGTGTAACTTCTTGATTGATTCGTTGTTGAAAATCGACATCCAATTCTTTCTATTTTTTCCCTTCCTATATGTTTTGATGTATTTGTTCGAAACTGAATTGTTTAGTTTGAGGTTGAAGGTGGAAGTGAAGATTGTTTGCAACAGATTTGAACAAATCAGTAGAGTGAATGACTAAAAATATTAATAATAAGATTAGAGAAACATTGGGCATACTTAATAAATAAGCAATTGTTAATGAAAACATCAACAAATATATAACTTACCAATTTGTATCCATGTGAAATATAAAACCAATGCCTCCACCCCAGGGAAGTCCATTTGTGGCCATTGCATGTCAGTCATTTCCCCTGTATTATCTCAACAAACATTGAAGTCAATATAATAATATTAATATTATTTAAATATTTAAATAAAAATTTCATAAAAAAAGAAGTGATAAATATAATATATTTAATATTTGGGAGTTGTGAGCAAAATCATATTCATACATGAATTACAATCTAAAAGGCAGGCTCTAGTTACCACTACGAATGGAAACAATCAAATGGTTGATTTCTATCTGTTTACCAAACCAGATAGATTTTACGATCCTCCTAAAATGATTTTTAATGTCGTGCTCTACAAAAATGGCCAAATTTCTCCCTATATCATCTTGGAAAAATGTGTAACTATTCATGCAATCATCTCCAATGGTTGGTAGCCTGGCATTCCATGTTAAGGAAAACATGTTGTAAAGAAGTACAAAAAATTAGGTGAAAGTTAAAGAGTCCCATTTGATCGCCTCAAAATGAAGACTTGTTCTACAACTCAAGGAAAAGTATGAATTTCTTTGTAAACTGGTAATACTAGGCTCCCAAATGTTCAAATAAGTTTAATAACTATACCATTCAAGAAGCTCAAGCTTATGTAATGTGACACTAATCATTTCAAAGTTCTTTTAGAACCCCTTCCATCAAGAGAATTTAACATCAAGCATAAGAGAGGAAATGAAGATAAAAAATAGTTTGCCACAAGTGACAAGGCTCCTTACCTGGTAACCCACCACATATGCAATAGATGGTGGGCTGCAAACTTCAATAAAATCACAACTTTGTCTCAGTTCATTTTATGAACATAAACTCAAATGTTTAACAATGCATTTGTAGGATAGTATTTTCTAAATGGGAATGCAATCGAGTCTAAAAATCACTATTTTTCATCGTCGTCTAGCGCACCAATGCTTGTTTTCAAGCATTCAAAGGGGCTATATAATAGCAACCAGATACTTGCAAACTATTTTCAATATCCCAAAACAAGAACTAGTGTAGTACCAATTACCAATCGGTCTGTCTAGATAACAATGGGACAGTGCTTCATGTTGAATCAACAGTTAAAGGAAACAATCCCCAGTTGCTTTCCCATCACAAAAAAAAAACAACATTCTAAATACCTCAAATGCCAACTATTGGAGACAAATATCATGGATTTAACTCTATGCAAGCTGAATACATTGTTGGAAAATTAAAGGGGTTGTAAACAAGGCGCTACAATGAACAGTAGGTAAGAAGATAAAAAATGCCAAGTTTTGAATTCTATGCTCACAATAGGAAACTGATTCCCCTTGATGCAACAACAACAGAAAAAAAACATTCTTCATTCTATTGATAGATTGCAAGTGTCATCCCTGAACTTTTCGACAAGAAAACTATGTCATGCCGTAAAACTTTTGCTATAAAACCCAACCAATTTTTTTTTTTAACAAGTATTAAGCTAGTTAACACTCCAAGGGCTTGAGATGTACACTAACATGTACATGAGTTGTACACCTGGATGAAGTCACTTCTCAAATAAGTGTAATAGTTATCTATGCAATTTATTAATTACAAATCACTCAATAAAATTATCGTAATAGACCCACAATTAATCTTCAATAATATTATTATTATTACCTCATAAACCAAGTAGTACTAATACTATTACTTAATTCTCATTTACACATTTTTATCACCATTCATCCATAGATTATAGTATTATCCTCTGTATTAATAACACCAAGAGTTATTCCTTAATGATGATGGCATTATTGTTTCATCAATCCTTTATATATTAATATAATTTTATTATTATTATTATTATTATTTCTATATTTATCTATGCCAAGTTTGGTATTAATATTACTACTCAAATAAATGCCAATAATAAATTAATATTATATCAATATTGCAAACATTGGTAGAGGGGAACATAACATTGTTTACTCTCCACTTATTAGTGAACCACATTATTATTGTTAATAAAGATTTCTTAAGGATGCTAGTACTATGGTGTGGTCCAATCTAATTTTACATGTTAAAAACATTATCATTGTCGTCATCTCAATCTCTATTAGAAGCTCACCCTCAAATAATATTAATCGTTATAGTGAGATTACTAATATTGCATGCCGATAATTATTTTACTATGTTATTACTACTATTCGATTATATTCATAATTCTATGGTTATTATTAATGTCATTTCCTTCTTTAATTCTTTCTAATAACAACAAAATTCCCCATATTTGATAACGGTATTAACAATATGGGTTAATTAATACTTTGATATATTACATAATTTGATTAGCTCTCTCATTATAATAATGTTTCTATTTACTCCATGCTTGGATGAGGATAACAATAACATCAGGGTAAAGATTAATAGTAATATTATTAATTAACCAGGATAACATTAATTAATCATATATAAACTTTAATAGCAGTCACTAAATTTATTTTTATTTTTTTATTTAAGTGTAATGCCCACAATTTACCAAGGACAAAAAAAAAACATATATATTTTTTTGAAAGTCATACTACAATATTCCCACACAAGGTGACCATACATGCACAATGTGGAGACGAACTACACACATCGAAGGACATTGCCCATGTACAACATCATTGAAACATTGCACAAGGGTGAGAATTAGGTATGTAAATGAGTGAGGTGTGTGTGGTGACCATCACACCCATGCTCCCAAGAGATAATGAGAAAGGTCATGGTAAGAGACTTGAGTATGTACAGATACTAGGTTAAAACAAGGATCCCAGACCCACATGAGTACTAGCTTAATATCTGACATAAGGCCTACCTTGAAGGCATCACAAAAATCTACATTTAACATTTTGTCTTGCAGTTCCAAAATGAGAATGAAGATGATAGTTATAATTTATTCTAACTATTAATTTTCTTATTTATTCATTTATTTATCTTTAACTATTATTACTTGAATAATTCACTTGCCCATATTTAGATAAACAAAATATATGTATAATTGTATTATTATTATTTTACTAAAATATATATATATATATATATATATAAATTTATATATTTTTAAAAAATAATATCAAATACATTTTAATTCCTTTATATACCTAATATTATTCTCCTAAAAGAAAGGAAGGGGAACGAATAAAGATAAATTTTATTTTTCTTTTCTTAAAAAGAAGATTCCCTAGTAAATCTATTCTTAATCTTTATATGGAATATTATTCCACATGTTAGAATCTCTTTTTACAAGTATGGGGATATATGTCCCCTCAACTTCTTTTCTTATCACGTATAAAAATATATATTTTGCAATCCACCTACTTTAAAAGTCTAATAACTAGAACCATCGGGGGCCTAAATGTTTTCTAGCACGTATAATGGCTCCACATTAACATTAACGTGACAACTTTTTTTTTTTTTTTTGCCATAGACATTGATGCCAAGCGTAATGCTCGAGGCAACGTAAGCATTATATCTCTTATTACTAATAATACTCTCGAATTTACTACCTAGTTTAATGGTAGTTGATTTCCTCTTCAAAATTTCTAGTATTCTTATTCACGCAACACTTGGCGAGTTAGAAGATTCATAATAGATTATTGATAACGCCAGTATTAACACTATGCAATGCCATATAGCTGTTATTATTGCCTTAAATTTTGCATTTATTTTGAGGTGCTCACACACTAATGTTAATTGCTATAGGATCCACAGCCGCTGAGTCTCATTAATGATACTAAACAATGGTAAAGATTTTAAACTCCATCCATTTATATTGCCGTGAGAGTAAGCATTGTCATTTATTTTATTATTGCTACCAAGACCGAAATTAACTCCAACCAAAGGTAAGATCCCCATATGGAAGATTAGCTGTATCAATTGGTTTTATTGGCATAGTCTATTGTCTAAGCTATAGACCTTGATAATTGAGCAAACAAAGTCTAGTTTCTTTTTATTGTGGCAGTGTTGGAGGATAGGGAAACCAAGGCGAAAGGAGGCGACAAACTAAGATTGAAATTTGTGCTTGCCCAAGAGGAAATGCGTGGCCTTCTCTCAACCCTGGATAAAGGAAATAAAGATGCGGATGATAATAGACTTGCTTTGTGACAACTCTATTTTAAATGCATAATAACTATCTACAACAACCTCTTCTTGGTACAACCGTTCATAAGAATAATGCGATTGGCAGATGAATAAACTTAGGCGATAGGAAATAAGTGATTGCAGAGGAAATTAAATTGCACAGTTCCTAGCTCTGGCAATATGCAGACTTAACTTTATTTGCTAGTCCTTTTCGATCGCTGGTCTCCTGATCCCACACGACGACACTGGAGAGGAAGGCATGACATTGCTCTAGTAGCTTAGGTTATGGAGCCACTTCCTGCTACTGGTCGGACAAATCAAAACTCATACATAGCAGTTGCAAAGAAATAAATAATAAAATAACCCCTAGCCAAGCGATTTAACAGGCAGAAGGGCTGCGAGCTTGGTCCATAGTCAAAGGCTAGAAAGAGAACCAAAAAGCGTAGCTTCTCACACGACTACGATATAGGCTGCCTAAGTTCATAAGAATACGATCTATACCTAAGTCCAATGGGAAAGATCAGGGGTCGTGAGTGTAAACTGGTGGGGCGCGAAGGGCATGAGAGAAAAAGTATCCATTAATCACTGATGCATTTCATATTAAGTAACCTGTTTCATTTACATGTTGGTATTTTGAAACACAATAGTATACGTATGTAAATATATATATTTTTTGTCATTTTGAAAAGTGTATGCACAAATATGAGAATGACTGCAAGTTTAGAAAAGGAAAAACTCAAATCTGTCTAACTTTAATAAACAGTGCAAAAGAAAAGTTGGAGAAACTCCTATGCAGTGCAGTGACATGGGTATGCAATAGATAATATGTTACTTTCCTTTTCTCTTAACAGAAAACATAGATACAATCTTTTTCTTTCCAAAAGCAGTATACTGTAACTCATTTTCAGCACAATATGACAGAGACAACGACTTCAGTTTCACAGTATTCACCTCTGCATAGCCTCTAACAGATTGTTCAACATTAAATCTTTTCACATTACTTCAATGAACAAACTAATGAACAAGGGCTTGCTCTCCACCCTACCGTAATGGCATCATGGAGCCTTGTGGGCTCTAGCCATACCCCTGAGCAAGGAATTATTTTAGCTCCATGCTGATAAATGGAGTCTTCTCTCATCTTTACAAAAAGGATAAGACTACATAGCACAATTTCCATGCATCCACATTCTCTACCTTCTATTTCTGACCATAATCCGTACACTATGTTACCTACTTACAACTATTAACAAGGGTAAATGGAAATCAAACGAACTTATCTCTTTTCTTTTAGGTGAAGAAATCAATCTCTTTCAACCATCTTTGCTCTCTAAGCCAAGCCATCTGGGTCATTCTCTCTTCCCAAGAGTTGAACTCCTCTCCTCTTCTCATTCTTTCTACTCTCCCCACTCAAGTTCTCCAAGAGGAGAATTGGGTAACACCCAAATCTTCCATCTTCTTGAGATATATAGGGATCCTCCAAACCTACACTCTTTCCCACAAGTGCTCACACATGTGTGAGTCTTGTGCCAATTCTAAGAACTTTTGGGGAGTAGAAGGTTGAGAGTGACAAGTCACTCTTCCCAAGCCCCGACACTTTTTGAATTTGTCACATTCATGAATGTGGACTTTTGAGGGGTCTTTTCACATCCCAAGGACAAGTTCACATGTGTAAAAAAGGTTCCAAACCCATAGGTATAGGTCCTAGGGGTCTATTCTTGTTCAAAAACCAAGGAAATTGATTCAGTTATCCCTTTTTAAAACCCACACAAAAATCCATACGAATTTTGATCTTAACCAAGGGTTCCAACCCCAACCAAACTCACATAACATGTCCTACAATTGGATTCTACTCAAACATAATGACCCAACCAATAATAAAACCTCAAACCCTTCTAAGTCAAATAGGGCTACACTTAGAACTTCCCAAAGATGTATTTGATTTGATTCCAACATTTATCTATCCTCCTATTTGCATATTCAATTCTCGACCTTTAATGTTAATCCCACATCGACTCACTTAATTTCCTGCACAACATAATTAAGCACAGTTAGACATAATAATAAACCACATTAATTATAAATCGAATCTTTGTAACTTTATTCATGAATCATTTACATAGCTAATTACTCTTCCAATGTAATACGACACAACAATTATCTTATTTCAAATTCATCTTATAAGTTCAAATATCATACAATAATTCACATGCACATACATCTTCATTAAGTAAATAACAATGATATAACATAAAGTAAAAATAAACTATAAGGTTATTGTTAGACAATCACCTTCATATCACTCGCAAAATATCTAACCATCTACTTAGGAGAAATATATAACAATTTAAGGTTGTGTTAGTCACATGCAAATAGAGGTCTTACAACAAGAATACTCCTCGAAGCGTGGTTTTCCTTCTCTTCATCCCTTCCACACGTCCTTTGCTCACATTGGCTTCTTCCTCCCAAATCAACCTCTAGCAGCCACAGAAGAAAAGTCTTTCTTGATTCAAATATTTCTTATTGGGCTCCCTCTGTAATTGTTCATGTTACATTTCTAGGTTTGATTTTCTTTCTACATAGGAAAAGAGTATCCAACCTCTTTGTTTCTTTTTTTAGGCCAATTTCATCCTCTTCAATCATTTTCTAACAGCCACGAAACAAGAACGGTTTTGTTTGTTCTGCCCCCAACCGATCCTATTCCTGTTCAAGAGTGTTACTCTTCTCACAAATTATCTGCCTCTCTTGGCTCAAGTCTTTCCTCCATAACCATATTTTTCCTTTAGGCAACCACTTACACCCAAAACCCAAGGGTGATCCTTGTAATTGTTTGTCTTTTTTTTTTCATTCCATCCAAAAGCAAAGAAAGCTCAATGGAGATCAAGGGACTAGTTTTCCACCCACCAAAATGTTGCCACTTGTCAATGAGAGACAAGGAAAGCGACACAAAAATAGAAATCAAACAACAAAAAAACCAAAATTTGCAAAATACAAAGGGTGATGCCCTTGCATCAGGCTCCCCGGGGGAGTTGTTTGTGAGCATAGCTCACAAAGGGGAGTTGGGTAGTAGAACTACCCTGCCAAGCTCTCTACACTTGTAACATATCTTTGTATGCTTATAAACAACAACCCACAATCATCATTTCTACATCTTCTTCCAACATTTGGCTGGAATAGTTCCTCTATTAATCGAACTTCTCCTCCCAAAGGATCCCTTCATTTTTTTTCCATTGGATAGCGTCATCTGATTCCAAACTATTGGAAGAAATAACTCCTCTTGCCTGATTGTTCCATAGTTCAAATTGTTGTTTCCACATCCCATCTTTTCATCGTCAACATATTTCATCCACTCTCCAAACAACCTCTCTTTGCTACACCTTTCCAATTCATTTTGCATCTCCCTCTCCATTGCAATCATTGCATAAGCATCAAAATCAATTTCAGCTGTATCCAATGGCTGTGAAAACTGAGATTGTACCTCACCATTGATGACTGCAGAATTAGTTTCACCTCCTGTCAATTCAAGCCACTCTCTCTCAACCACCTCAACTTGAAGAATCAAGTCATCTTCCATTTCCTCTTCCGCTATCTCCACCCTCTTTTCACATAGATTCATGTCCATGTATTCATCTGGACAATGTTGTTCCAAACTTCTATGTATCTCTGCATCCTCCAAAATAACAATGGTTGCGCCAACTTCACCAAAACCTATGTCATTTATAAACTCTTTTCTACCCACTAACATCACTTTACTATTGTTTCTTCTACTATTGTCCTCTTCTTGTTCACACATGGGAAACAAAGTATACTTGATTCCATCCTTTTCAAAGGTATATGTGTTACTCCTCCCTTCATGTACAACCTTCTGATCAAATTGCCAAGGTTTACCAAGTAGCACATGACACACATCCATCAACATGATATCACACACAACACTATCCTTATAACTGCCTCTTTGAAATTCAACCAAAGTTGTTCATCACCCAACAACTGATTCCCTTTCTAAAGACAAAAAACTTTATAATGGGTAAGATGTTTAGTTCTCTTAAGTCCTAGCCTTTCCACCATTTCTACAACCAGTAAATTATTTGTACTACCACTATCAATAATTAATTTTCAGCATTTACCTTTAGCTTTGAACTTCATTTTGAATAGAGCCTTCCTTTGTATTGGTTCATAACTCTCCTTTGGCAGTTTCAACAACACTCTTTTGAACAAAAGAAATTCTCCTTACTCAAGCTCTTCCTTTCTTGGAGAAATTGATCCTGCACTCTCCTGATCCAATTGCACCACTTGATTCCTCCTTTTAGACCTAGTGTAACCTCCTTGGGAAGATTCTGGACACTCCCAACTCTTGTGACCCAAATGTTGATTACACTTAAAGCATTTACTTTCCCTTTCGAGCTACTCGCCTCTCCATCTTGATGGTGTTGTCCTTTTTCTACATAGCCTTGTCCTCAACCTTGTCCTTGCTGATTATGCTTCCTCATAATCTTCTCCTCTGCCTTAATGGAAAGCTAGTAGGCTTCCTCCAATGTTCTTGGTGACACTAAACTCAACTCATCCTGCAAACTGTATCTCAACCCATTTAGATACCTTGCCACCTTTTCCAAATCCTCTTCAGTATGGCTTGACTGAATCACCAACTTGTAGAACTCTTCCATGTATTCCTTGATTGACATATCTTTTTGCTTCAAATTATGAAATCTTTTGAAAAGATTCATTTGGTAGTCTGCTGGAAGGAATTTTGTCTTCAATTTGGAAACCTTTCAATCCCAAGAAGAGATCTTCTCCTTGTTTTTCTTACGTCTTTCAGCCTGCACGTAATCCCACCACATTGCAACTTGGTCTTTTAATTGTGTATAGGAAAACGTCACTTTTCTTTCCTCTGCCACTCCTTCGTATTCAAAATACTTGTCCAAATCGTTAATCCAGTCTATCAGCTCCTCTCTATTCCAACTACCAGAGTATGTAGGAACTTCAATCTTTGGCTTGGCTCCCACATTCATCACAACTCTGATTAATCTTTTCCCACTCCTTTGAGTTCTTTTTGATCTTCCTCATCATCTACTTGTGGTCGCTCTCCCTCTTCAACATCACTGGCATCATCTACTAGGGTTCCGCTTCGATGTACCCTCTTAATAAAATCCATTCATGCAGTCAAGTTCTGCAACAATTTGAGGAATCTATCATGTCCTCCTCTGCCTCTTCCTTGACCTCCTCTACCTCTCATCACTCTCGGTGGTATTCTTCCCACTCCTCAATAACCCCAAATCTTCAGGCTCTGATCCCAAAAAATGATAGCAACCAAATACTTGCAAACTGTTTTCAATATCCCAAAACAAGAACCAGTGCACAATTATCGAACGGTTTGTCTAGAGAATAATGGGACATTGCTTCATGTTGAATCAACAATTAAAGGTGACAATCCTCAGTTGCTTTCCCATCATAAAAAAAAACAACATTCTAAATCCCTCAAATGCAAACTACTGGAGACAAATATCATGGACTTAACTCTATGCAAGCTAAGTACATCGTTGGCAAATTAAAGGGGCTGTAGAGAAGGCACTACAATGAACAACAGGTAAGAAAGATAAAAAATTCCAAGTTCTGAATGCTACGCCCATAATAGGAAACCGATTCCCCTCTTGAGGCAACAACAACAGAAAAAAAACATTCTTCATTCTATTGATAGATTGCAAGAATACTCCCCTAAGCGCGGTTTGCCTTCTCTTCATGCCTTCCACACGTCCTTTGCTCACATTGGCTTCTTCCTCCCAAATCGACCTTTAACAGCCACAGAAGAAAAGTATTTCTTGATTCAAATCTTTCTTATGGGGCTCCCTCTATAACTATTCTTGTTACACTTTCAGGTTCAATTTGCTTTCTACACAGGAAAAGAGTATCCAACCTCTATGTTTCTTTTTTCAGGCTGATTATCACCCTCTTCAATCATTTTTTGACAACAACGAAACAAGAATAGTTTTGTCTGTTCTGCCCCCAATCAATCCTATTCTTGTTCAAGAGTTTTACTCTTCTCACAAATTATCTACCTCTCTTGGCTCGAGTCTTTCCTCCATAACCGTCTTTTTCCTTTAGGCAACCACTTACACCCAAAACCCAAGGGCGATCCTTGTAGTTGTCTATCTTTTTTTCCATTCCATCCAAAATAAAAGAAAGCTCGATGGAGATCAATGGACTAGTTCGCTTCCCACCAAAATGTTGCCACTTGTCAACTAGAGGCAAGGAAGCTGACAAAAAAATAGAAATCAAACAAAAGAAAACCAAAATTTGCAAAATACAAAGGCCGATGCCCCCACATCACTATCTTTGTGATAATCAACAAGAGCTTCTACTTCTTAGCTCTTTCGTAGGCAGTGTTAGGGTTAGAAGGTAGATATCTAATACTTAAATGTAGCCCTGATCAATAAAACAGAGAAATAAACACAAAAAAAAATTATAGCAGAAACAAGAAAACACAAAGAATTTAACGTGGTTCACTCAATATGGGCTACATCCACAAAACCGCAACCATCCAATGATTTTATTATCTAGTGCAAAACATATTACAATCTCACGAATAATGCCCTACTGCAACTCCCATCCCAACCACTTATTACAAGCTTTTTAGAAGCTTCTAGAATTAGGGTTTTACAAAGTTTTTATTTTGTCGGCGACAAAGTGAAAAAATAGGAGAAATTTTTTCTCAGGGGCTGTCGCCCCTAAATCCTCGTTCGAGGCCCGACCTAGCCTCAAACCCTGACGAGGATACATGAAGAGTGTATAGTATAGCTTGACTAGTCACCACATACCAATAGACAAACCTACCATAGATAGAGATAATAATTTCTTCAACAACAAGTGGCAAACCTCTACACTGCTTGTACTTGCACACAAATAGAATTAAATTAAGAATTCAGATTTGGGGAGTACAACTGAAGAAGAAGAAGTGAGGTATTGTAATTTTTAAGTAGATCACTCTATTTGTTCCACTTCAAGCGATCAAAAGAATGCAACTCCTTTTCCCCACATCTGCCCCAAGATAATCTCACTTCGCTTATGCTTTCCTCGATTTCAATATTGTCCAAAACCAACAATACCCTTATCCCCTTCAAAATTTTATGGAACTCAACTTGTGCCTATAAATTATATCATGAAATGCAAAATAGTTACACATCTTGTGCAATAACTTCATTCTAAAGAGAAAAGATAAATCCATCATGAGAGGAAGAACATCTTCCAAACAAAATGAAAATGTATGAAATTGACTTGTCAGCGGAAGATGTTGCAAAGGGAGTTTTTGCCTCAAATGTATTACCTTCAGAAAAATCCAGATCAAATTATCTGCAAAATATTTTTTTAAAACAATAGGATACTTATTCTATTGTTGGTTAGTTTTTTGCATGCCTATATTCTGGATTGGTAGTGAGTGTTTTAACTTATACTTTTCACTTACATTTAAGTTATTCTCAAATATGCAATTGAACTAATATTATATAATTAACAATATAAATTGAAATATTATTTTTTATTTTAAACATTTGATATTTGTAAAATCTTTAAAACATTTAAATTTGAAAAATATATGTTTAAAAAAGAAATTATTCTATAAATTTATAAAAGATTAAATATTAAAAAAATCATTTTAATTTATTTTAAACATTTTAACTATGTAAAAAATAATCTTCAAAATCCAACCTATAATGATATGAAAATAAATTTTTTATTTTAAACATTTTAACTATCTAGAACATAATCTTTTAGATGTTTATATTAAAAAATAAAAATATTAAAAAATAAAATTATTCTATAAATTTATTATAAATTAAATTATTTTACTGTAAACATTTGAACTATATACAACAAAATCTTCAAAGCCAAACTTATATTATATAATTAACAACATAAATTGTAATTGAAAATTAAATGTTAAACTACTTTCATTCAATAAATTGTACTTTTTATGGGTGGAAGGGCAGGTGCCCCTCCAAGCTGGCGGAGGGGGGTGGCATTTGATGCCATGGTGGCAGGGCCGTTGGGGTTAGGGAAGTTTGAGCTGGCAATCATAATGGAAAGTGATGGTTGAAGTAAGTATTTTCGCAAGGCATACGAAGGTTAGCTGAGGACAACTATGACACCCTATTCAATGTATAGTGATGAGTGCATATACTGCCTGAAGGATTTACTCCTCATGGCAAGGACATCTTGCACACTGGATGGTGTACCATTTGTGTAAGATGGCGACGACCTTGTGATCGGTGTTTTTATTTATTGTTGGCTTGTATCATTTTTTGGTTAAGTTTTCTTGTAGGTGCGAGTGGAGTATGTGAGCTTCCTCTTTCTTTTCCTGTTGAGCGTGGAAAGAGCAGGGTGGTTGATGGCGAAGTGCTCAAAATTTATAATTGAGTTTTTAGTGGAAGGCCTTGCAAGGTTTGGGGCAGACACACCGATTTCATTATGGTCGAAGGCGAGGCAAACTTCCTTCAGGAAGATTACTGACCAAAGATAGAAGCGTATTCTGCTTAATTATTATCCTTTGGTCATTGCGGCTGTGAAGATGATTCTGGGTTCTGGCCATTTGGAAAGCAAGGAGTACAGAAGGGATAATTTGCACGTTTCTTCTTATTTCCTGGCATCTCTCTTGGACAACAAAGTTCCTAAGGAAGAAGTGAAGGGGATGTTGGTTAAAATGTTTAGGGAGGATTTGGTGGAAGGAGTGGATGAGGTTCTTGGTGTGGTGTTCAAAGGCAAGGGTTGCCTAAGGCCATGCGATTTGGAGCAGCTCTGCTTAGAGGAGATTGTGAAGATTTTCTCATTTCTCCTGGATTTGCGTGGGTCGGGCGTTATGAGGCACCAAATGATTGTGGTAGTGGCTATAGAATTTCTTAAGATGTTTTTGGTGTTTGATGGCGGTAGGTGGTGTGGAATGGATAAAGGACTTCAAGGATTTTGCAAAATCTAATGGTTTCCTATAAGTCAGGCTATGGGTCATGGTTTTCTGGCTTGTGGGGGTTGGTGTAGTTTTTTTAAGTTCAAATGGAGCTCTATTTGAAGTATAACCTTTAAAAATGGCATTTTTGTTGTGCTTTTCTCTGGTCGAGGTTACTGTGGTTATGGTCGGGTGGTCTTCTACGAATGCTGGTCTATAGTAGATGAATTTGCTGGTCGGGTGGCTCCTTGATTTTTTGCTGTCAAAAATTATATATCCCTGCATTGCAGATGTTTGTAGCTTTGTTTTTATTAATAATAAAATACTCATCTTGCGTATCAATTTTTTTTTAAATGTTAAACATTTTAAGTATGCAAATTAAACTTATTTTATGTAGTGTATGCATGAAACAAAGAAAATTGATGGCATTTATTTTCAAATTTTGGTAATTATTTATTTATTGAGGGGTTGCCTACAAATTTATCTGCTTCACAAAATTAGATAATCTATTCATGACAAAAAAGTTTCCTTAAAAAAATGCTAAAAAAATCTCGCATTTTAATATTCCAAAAATGTCATAGGCATTATTTTTATTTTAGTCTAATTGTAATTGTAAATTATAGTGCTTCCTTTTATTTCATTACATAACTTTTCTCTAATCAAAATGGAGACAAATAGTTTGTGTTTCTATTATATGTAAAAAATGATCAGTTTCAACTATTTTAAATTCAATTTAAAAAAAAAATTTAATGTTTTTGATTTGTTTAAATAGAAAACTGCCCCCTCCCTAACTCTTGCTTCCCTATGGTGCAAGTAGAAACTAACTAGCATACATATATTGAATATTAATATATATAAAATAAGCCGAGAGTTATCATTATGGAGGCACCTATTGCATGCAAATCATTTCACATTCTAAAAGTAAACTAAATTCTAATTACAAAAAGGTCAGAAAATGTTTTTTTTAGTACAAAAGCTTTTGATTTATATACTTTTTAATAATTGTTAGGTGAAATAAACTTCTACTTGTAAATTTGAATGATTAATTATTTAAATCAAGAGAATATTTTGAAAAGTAAGAAGGATAATCTCTTGGAAATAAATTTCAAAAAGAGATATAACACCTATTTTTCTCTAATTTTGAAAAAAAATTCAAATATATAATACAAAATCATTGCTTTTTCTTTATCAATTGCACTAACTCTTTCAAATTGTTTTATGCAATAAATAAAATTGGTTTAGTTGTATTGTTAATCCTTTGATTAGAAATTTAAATAGAAATAATAATAAATAAAACCTCATTGACCATTGTAGGCCATAATGACCATGATCGAAGTAAATCTCCTCTTCAAACCAGGTGTATGCGACTCACGATAGGCCTTGGACCGGGATCCCCAATGACATCATAGCTATATTTGATCACATAAATTTTCTTGATATATAACGAGAGCCTAGACAATATACTTTTATAAAACCTAGTTAACAAGGATGTTATGTCCAATAAATAAATGTGCATATAACTAACTCAAGTAAACTTCTTCCCACTTTTAAACTACGACCAATTTAAAGAGATTAAATAGAAGATAAACCAACAAAAAGAAATATAACAACAAATCATTTTTTAAATCATGATGTACATAAGTAAAATGGATTTATGGACAAATAAATGACCTATTAGTCTCCTTTAAAAACTTGGGTAGTGATAGGTACTAATAGTTTATACCTCATCATAATATTTGGGAAGAAATTTCCTCACTACTTGGGTATTGTGATTTCCATTGAAAATAAGATTTCAAGATTTGTAGAATGTGAGGAAAGAGCCATATTTAAATCATTAATTCATTCTAAGGACAAAATTAATACAAAAAATTCTAGAGGGTCTTATCAAACAATATTAAAAGGCTAGAATGTTGCTCTTTGTGATCCCTAGATATGTACATAAGATACAACCTCCAATTGTCAAGCACTTATAATACCAAAAGCTTGTATTATGAGAATGATCTTCTAATAAATATTTTGCATTAAAAAAGACTATAAATTAATATTAAACTAATAAAATTGATAATTTATTGTTTCTTTGTAATTTATTCAAATATTTAGAAGTTCATACAAGACCTTTCTATTTAGAATAAATATGTGACATTTCATTTGGCAAATGTATTTTTCACAATTACATTGTAATATTGTTGATGGTAGAATGAATGGGCACAACATTGCAAAAACTAATGCAGAAATATATCAATTTATTGTTCGGAATGTTGATGATTTATATAAAATATTTTCTAGTATTGTAAATAAAATTTTGAATATTTTAAGGTAAAATTGGTCATAATAGTCATCATTTAATATCTTTGTTGAAGGTTGCTAGTCAATTAATTTTTATCTAAAAAAATATTATATATTGATTTGAGGGTGAAAGTTCAAAGTTGTTTTTTCTTTTTTATAAAAAGAAATAATGTAACAAACAATTATACCTATCAAGTAAAAAATTTGTGATGGTTATCCATTCAGAATTGTTTTTTAATTGTGAGAACATATTTAATTTCAAAAATACATATCTTATTATAATTTCATAAAGTTTTTAACATAATATTCAAAAACATGCAATACAATCTTTCTAACTTTTTATTATATTGAATAAATGCAAGTTACATAGAATAGAATGATAAAAAAATAGACAATAAACAAACTCAAGCTATAAATTTTTTTACATAGCAGCAATATTTACAAAAGCAACAATAATTACATTGTAACAACAACAAGTTGGAAAAAAGGACGATAAGAGAAGCAAAATTTACATTGTCAAACAGAAACAGTAAAATCAAATCTAGGACCTTAGAACTTGAACAGTATGAAGAAGCTTTTTAATTAACAACTGATTCACTTAAAGCTTGATTTAAAAACAAAAATCACTAAATACAACCATCAAAGTTTAAATATAGAGAGCTATGGGACATGGATTTGGCTTTGAATTTTCTTCTTTTGCATATAGAGCTTTGGAGATCCACCTGTAGAAACATTGTTTACCAATTCAGAAAATAGTTTTCAAATTAATGAAAATTCAAATTAAAATACAAAATTTCATTTGAAATAATAAGTACCTATTCCTGCACTTCTCCAGAAAGCTTTGTAGAGAATGCTTTCTCACTAGCGGAATATTTGATAATCAATTTAAAGTAAATATTATTTAAGCACTAACAATAGCTTTACCCCAAGAAGAAAAACAAATGTGTAGGTTATATTATGATCTCTAACAACAAATATTATGAGCTGAGAGTCTGACTAGATTTCCTTTGGTTTTGCAAAATCCAACTCTAAACTTATATAACAGCCTGAATATTCTGAATTTATTTGAATTTCAAAGGCAAAAGAAACAAAAGTTTTGTTGCTTACCTGAACCCATTCGATTGGGCTGGTTGTGAATCATTACTGGAAGTGATTTTGTGAGAGGTAATTGTTTATTCCCACTGCTGGCAAGTAACATAATGGCATGTGCCTGAAACCCAATATACATGTCAAAACCATTTTATGAAATGCAATAAGAAAAATAGTTGACGATGGGCGGGTACATCTGAAGGCTTTGTGATAGTGTTGTGTGCAGATAATCCATCTGCTTCACTTACTCCAACCCGAACGTTCACTCCTCTTTGTTTGCACTCCTCTTGTGGATGATTCCTTGGAGCTCTGCTAATACTGGATTATGAAAAAAATGGTCATAAATGTAGTAGAAGACAGGAAAGGAAAGCAGATGCAAAGCCTCCACGGGCTAGAGAAGGATTAAATGCGTTTTCTTTCAAATGTTAACTGGAAGCTTGACCATGCACGATTTTCTTTATCTAAGCAATTGTAGTGAAAGAAAAAAAAGCTTTACAAAGCGAAATGACTCTAAAAATCAGACTCCATCGAAAGAAAGAAGCCTAGCATTTACGCCATTAGTACCATTCATAAACTTAAAACCCTGTTCACAAGCCATCTGATACAACTTAAAAACACTCGAATTGAAGATTTAATGATAGAGGGATTTTATTCAAGCCAAGCATAGAAAAACAAACAATAAAGATAATAATAAAATGCAGAGCGAAAAAACCATGCCACCGCTGCCATTGGGATGATCCTTACACCCAAATCCAACATCTCCATATACTTCTCCATCTGAGACCTGTAGAAAGCAATACAAACATAGAGAGGCAAGACCGCATTTTGCAGAGTAATTTGATAATCTTGAAACTTTGTTGCCATGCAAAATTTAATAGGCATTGTTGTTCCAAAGATCAAACACCATAACTCTAAAGGAAAGCAGGAAAAACAAAGCTAAGGATAAGATATCATAGACATTGAACCGCTTTAAAATTTGATTTAAATGTCCTGTTGATGTAAGTGTAAGAAGCCTCCCGACTTAAAAATATTGTAAAAAATTAATATGTATTTCCATAACAAATATTATAAATTAAAAATCATTTCTAAAAATGTATATTTTAGTTTTTTGAAAATATTCTAAATTAATATGTATTTCCATAACAAATATTATAAAATGATATATATTACTATTACAAATTAGAATACTATATTATATTTTCTTTTCTAAAAATATATATTTTGGTTTTTTGAAAATATTCTAAATTAATATGTATTTCCATAACAAATATTATAAAATTATATATCTATTAGAAATTAGAATACTATATTATATTTTCTTAAAAATTTCATATATAGTAGAATTATAAAAAGATGATGATAATGCATGCTTTTAAAGCTTACATATAAAAAAAATCTTAAATATAATATTACAATTAAATAAAAATTCTAATTTGATATTAATAAAATATTCAAAATTATCTTGTCTAAAACAAGAAATTTTTTGCAGTATGTAAATTGCTTTAAAATCTTATTTAAAAGCATAAATCTATTGATTAATATTTTAGTTTGCGACGGGTTAGTAGACGTTAATTTTAATGAGGAGAATAAAAATGTACACATACTCATTGATGCGAGTGTAAGAAGCCTCTCCGCTTAACAAATAAACAACCTTTAAAATTAGTTAAATATTTTTTTTATTATAGTTTTGTGGCTGAAAAATACCTTGAAAAATTGGCATAAAAAAGTTTATGCATACCATTCCTGAAAATCCCCCTTATTGCTCTTTTTTTTTTTTATTATGGTTTTGTGGCGGAAAAAGCCTTGAAAAATTTCCATAAAAAAGTTTATGCTTAGCATTGGTGAAAATTCACCCTTATCGCTCAAAATTTTTTAGTCAATAATTTTTTTTTTAAGAAAAATATTTTTTACAATTTTTAAAGTTAAGTATTTAACATTTTCACTTAAAAAATAAATAAATTATATTTTCAAAGAGCATAAAACTAGTTTTTAATAACTAGAATTTTATTTTTTTAAAGTTAACATGTTAAATACTTAACTTTAAAAATTGTAAAACTTATTTCTCTTGAACATAATTTGTAGGGAAAGCAAGGTAAACCATTTTTTTTAACATTTTTTAGAATGATTTTTCCTTTTTTGCTTTATTAAGTCATTTCATTAAATCTTTCTAAAATAAATAAATATTACTGATTTAAAGACAAAAAATCAATTAGCTATTTTATAGAGATTTGGATTCACACTATTAAAATAATAAAATCAAGCTTAAATTAAAGTACATCCATAAATTAGTATATAAAGATAATCTAGGAATTTGATTTTACACAATTAAATTAAAAATTTAAATTAAATCTTAAAATTATTTGACATTGCCACTTATTTTATTTTCCAATTTTTATTAAGTTCAAAACATAGATAAATACAAATAACAATTAAATTAAAATAGCTAAAAGTTGGGAGTCCGGTTTCGACTTGTTAAGGGGTCGAGTTTGGTAATTCCAACTGAGAAGCATTGTAGGATGACTTGCTAGGAAAGACCTCCAGAAGGATAGTGGAAGATAAATTTTGATGGGGCCTCAAAGGGAAATCCTGGCCCTTCAGGGGTAGGATTTATCATTCGAGATTGGAATGGTGACGTGGTTGCGTTAGGAGCAAAGAAATTGTTGGAAGGAACGAATAACACAGGTGAAGCTCTTGCGGCTTTGTTGGCAATAAAGTGTGGAAGAAATTTAGGTGTCAGAAAGGTTCACTTAGAAGGGGATTCGATGATAGTTGTGCAAGTGGTGATAAATGGATCAATTCATGCATGACACCTTCAATTTGTGGTTGAACAAATTATAGAAGAATTAGCCAATTTTGAAAGCTTTTCAGTGAGTCATATCAGACGTGGTGGGAATGTCGAAGCGGATGTGTTATCTAAGTGGGCACTATCTTTTAGTGAGGTTGGTGGCTTCAAATTTGAAGATTTCCAAGAAGTAAATATATCAAAATTTTGGTGACATACTAGGGGAGTACATTGCATTGAATGCATGAAGTGGTAGCAAGGGTCTGGAATTTAGACAAGACTAGTAAGCGATGGAGAAGCCGAGCAGTGGCCTAGTAGTACCAGTAGCAATAAATTCGAAGTGGGTGGTGAAAGATAGTTTAAAAGCCAAGGCAATGATGACTTCCTTGCATTTCAAAGTGGCTAAAACATCTGGCAGTAGTGTTCTGGCGGTGAAGGAAGTGCTCTATCAGAGAAAAATGGAGGCCAACTTTACTTTTCAATCTTGAAGGTCTTTGAATCCATTTTTTGGTGAAGCATCGGCGAAAAGATTAGGGGGTTTATTCCTCATTGAAGACGACTGACTTGTGCAGTGCATAAGAATGATCATTGGAAAGGATTTTGGTGCTCTAAGGCACATGCTTAGAACAAACCTGGACATGTACTCCTTGATTGCGGCGTGGGGCCTTGACTTAGGAGAATCTATGGAATTGGTGCATAAAGTGATGCTGAAAATTGTTCACAAGGACTTTTTGGTGGACATGGATTCCATCTTCGAATGGGCGATACCAGGGGTAGGTCTGGACATTTCTGAAGGAATTATTGATGAAGAGATGGAGTTACTTTATGGGGGCACCAAAATTAAGCCATTCATTCGATGGCTGGAAGGAAACTTCAAATCCAAGTGCCGGGAAGAAGCCAGACTGGGATGGAAGGCACTTAAGCTTTTTATTGAGATCATGGAGGTCAACGAGTTTATTGAGAAGGCCAAAAGGGAAGTGCAGGGTAAGGTGGTGAAAGTGAAGCGTTAGAGTAAACGTCGGTCAAAGAAGCAACACAGGTTCTAGAAGAAGAAGCAAATTAAAGAGTTGGGTGAAGGACCATCGAGCTTGGGTAGTGCTTGTGATTGAAAGATCCGTTGGGATTTTTTTGCCTCTGTTTGTTTGAATTTCTGCTACTGATAGTGAACTTTTGGTTTTGGGGTCTCGAGTTGATATGTTTCCTTGATTTGGTAGCTCGGTTTGGGGTTAGCTCATAGACCGTTGGTGGTGGTTTTTTGTATTGTTAACAATTACAGTGTTTAAAGATGTTGGGGGTTGGTGGCTGCACGTTAAGGTGCTAGTTTTCAGTCTCTTTGGAATTTTTTTTTGGGAGGTATCAAACTAAAATGGATGTAATATTTATTTTTAAGTAATATAAAATCTCGTGTTACGAACCAAAAAAAGAAGCTAAAATTATTATAATTATTAATTAAATTATAATTCTAATCCTATTATTATTAATTATTATAATCCTAAAAGCATTATAATTTGGATTAGGATTAGAATTAAGAATAATGTAAAAATTATGGTTAAAACTATTCAAAAATTAAAATAAATTAAAAATAAAATATTACTAATAAAATCACTAAAATATGATTAATAGATATAATGCTCCAAAATTTTATTCATCTAATATCTTTATTCCAAATCTTATTCCCAAATATTAATTCATATATTTTTTTTTGTAATGTCTCTATAATTCTTTATTGTTAGGGTTAGTGTTACAACCATAGTTATGGATAGTATTACGACCATAGTTAGGGTTAGAGATAGGTCTAAGATTAGGATAATGGTTTAGAATTTATTGTTAGGGTTAGGGTTAGAGTTAGGGTGTGAATTAGGGTTAGGTTTAGGTCATGCAAAAAACTAATTAACAATACTAAAATATTATAATTAACAAAACTTACATTTAATTTTATTCACATTAATAAAACTTACATTTTAAAAAAATTTAGAAAACAATATTTACAATACTATAAAGGAAAGTACTAACCACTACGTGACACTTGTCAAAATAATAATCGCATTTTATACAAAGACAAAAAGTAAAGAATTAAATATTGTTTCTAAATTTTCACTATATTCACAATTTATAAATTATATTATAAACATGCAAAACAATTAATTTAATGTTTTGAATGTATGCTTAATATTATTCCGTTTCAAACATTATATATATATATATACCATCATTAATAAGCACTTTATTCCATCTTCCTACTCAAAACAAATATTTATTTCAAATTGTTTTTCTTCTTAGTTCAAAGAATTTCACAATTACATTCTACTATACATAATGTCAAATACTAAGCTTTATCCATAAAAATTCTAAATTAAAAAAAACCATCGGCATACACATTGCACAACAAGGTGCGATTGCTAGTTATATTTTTCTTCTAAGTATAATTTATTGAACACTTAAGTGATCCCAATATTTTTAATAACACTTATTACAATTATATCTTACACTTATATTTAACTATAAGAATCCAATAGTTGAACACTTGTAACACAAATTATGTTTACAAAATAACATATTTCTATTTAAAAAGTGACTTGTATACAACACATTTATGACTAAACCTATTTCAAATCTATTATATATTTTTCATTTCATTATTTAAATTATTTTATCTCCCCTCTATAACATCAATGTCTGAATGCATGGAATGGAAAAAGTCTTGAAAAAAGAGGTGATATTCTAGAAGCAAAAATCCAAAGTTCAATGGCTGAAAGAGGGTGACCAAAACACTTCTTTCTTCCATGCTTTGACCCTCAAGCATAGGAAAAAGAACTAGATAAAAAAGCTAAAAGATGAGTTAGGAGTTGAAGTTACTAACCCTACCCAAATTGGTCTATTGGCCTCTAGTTATTTCTAACGTGCCTTATCTGAGCCTATTTTAGCCCCTAATTTTGCTATGGATGATCAGTTTTTGGACTCCCTTCCTGCTTCTCTATGCCGTGAGGATAATGACAATATTCTTGGTGTTGCCACTCCAGAGGAAGTTAGGAAGGTTGTGTTCATTATGGGTGCCTACAAGGCTTCAGGACCTAATGGATACCCCCCCAGCTTTCTTTTAGGTATTTTGGGACATTGTTGGAGAGGACTTAATTCTCGCAGCCAAGGATTTTTTTGAGTCTAGTAAACTGCTCAAACAATTGAATCACACCTTCCTTGCTCTCATTCCCAAAAATGATGAACCAAAGACCATGAAAAAATTTCAACCTATCAGCCTATGTAATACCATTTATAAGATCTCCAAAATTTTGGTGAACAACCTAAAACCTTTCCTAAAAAAAATGATTAGTTCAAGCCAAAAAGGCTTTGTCCCGGGTCATCATATCATGGATGTTGCTACAACCACTCATGAGATTTTTCACTCCATGGACAGATGTAACAGTGCTAGTATGGTTTTTAAGCTTGAAATTTCAAAAGCTTATGACAAAGTCTTATAGAGTTTTTAGCCCAAAGTTTTAACTAAGATTAGATTCAATCAGAGTGTGATTAACCTCATTTTGGAATGCACTACAACTATGAAATATTCTGTTTTGGTCAATGGGGTTCCCCATGGGTTCTTTAATGTAGGGAGAGCTATAAGATAGGGTGATCCTCTATCTCCATACCTATTTATAATGGTTGCTGATGTTCTATGTAGGAATGTTGCTAGAATTCTATCAGAGGGCTCTATTAAGGGAGTTAAACCTGCCACCACCCTGAAACCGACTGTCATACAACAATTTCTCAATGATACCATCTTGTTCGAAAAATATTCGATTGTGGAAGAAAGAAAATGGAAAAATTTCCTTAACAATTGTGTTGCTTGTTCGGGCTAGTGTATAAATTACAACAAGAGCATGATTTATTTCTTTAACAACACTCCTATTCTGCAGGATAGAGTGATTGTTGTTCTAGGCTGTGTGAGTGTGTCCCTTCCTTCTATGTGCTTGAGCCTCCCTCTTACTATTAAAGAAGTTACTCCCACCTTTTGGAATTCTATCTTTGAGAGAGTTCAAAGGAAACTGGTTAGGTGGAAAGGCTCAATCCTCAGTCATGCTGGTAAGTTGCAACTCCTTACTATTTCCCTTCAAGGGATCTCGATTTATTTACTATCTATATTTAAAATTCCTAGATACACAACAAATTTTTTGAAAAAATCCAAAGGAAATTCCTTTGGTTTGGTACAAAGGAGAAAAAGAAGATGGCACTGATTAGTTGGGACAAGGTTTTCCTTCCTAAATTTGGTGGGGGGCTAGGTATAAGGAAAATCCAACCTACCAACAAAGTCTTTCTTGCAAACGTTGGATGGGACCAGTTAAGGAATAAGGACTGGTGCAGGCTTATGAATGCTAAGTACCTAAGAAACTGCCCCCTAATCAAGTGTCTCTCAAATGAACACCCTAGTGGTCCATTGGTTTGGAATAATATCTGCAAGATGAAAAAACTGCTACACTTTGGTTTGAGATGGAAGTTAGGGAATGACAACAACATTAGTTTCTAGGAGGACCCTTGGTTGATTGAAATTCCCCTTTCCCAATATGATTTCAAGAATCTGATGGGGCCTATGAGGCTGTACTTTGGAAGAAATATTAGTCACTACCTTTGTGGTCTTCATGGTTTTGGGAAGTGGAAAATGTTGGAATTGTGTTGCCTCCTCTCCCCAAAATTAAAGGCTACTGGCTAGGACCCTATTGGACATCCTCTCCCTAACTAGAATTCCCATCTCAAATATGGAGGATGCTTTCTATTGGGTTAAGGAACACAAGGGAAAGTTCTATGTTAATTCAGCTTAGGGTTTGCTATCTGACCAGAGAAATCAAAGCAAATTATGGAAACAGGTTTGGAACAAACATTTAACACCAAAAATTAACTTCTTCTGGTGGATGACCTCTCACAACAGGATTTTAACTCAAGATAATTTAAGGAAAAGGGGATTTCAAATCTTGAATAAATGCATGTTATGCAAGAATAATGAGGAGTTGGTTGGCCACCTGTTACTCCACTACCCGTTTGCTACTAAAGTCTAGGGTCTAGCTTTTGGTAAATTGGGGATTCATTGGACCATGAATGGTGACATTAAGAGTTTTATAGAAAGCTGGTTTGGCCCTTTTTACCATCCTCTCCCTAATGAAATCTGGCATCAAATTCCTCCCATCTTTTGCTGGTGTTTATGGAAAGAGAGGAGCAATCATATCTTCAAAGATATTGAAAAAATCCCTAATTAAGGAGGTCTTTGGCATTGGGTTCAAACTTATATATGAGAATGTCTCCATATACAATTGGAAACCCATGAACAAAGCTCCTAGAGTGTGAGAGATCAACATGGCAAGCTCATGGAACAAAAATTTGGAGATCAACTCCTTTGATAACTCTAAATCTCTGGCTAGACTTAACATGGTTTGGAAACCCCTAGATACTTGACACAAACTTAACTTTGATGGGGTGACAAAAGGGAACCCATGCATGGCTAGGATTAGAGGCATTATTAGGGACTCCAAGGGAAATTTAGTGGCAGGGTATGCTGGTGGTATTGGAATATAAACTTCTATGATAGCAAAGGATAGAGAACTGCTCAAGGGCATTGAAATTGTTGTCACTCTTGGTATAAAAGAACTGCATATTGAAGGTGACTCCAAGATGGTGATTAACTGTATTAATCATAGTGGAGTATCAAAGACATACTCTTGGACATAAATTATTTGATTTCTAAACTAGAAAGGGAGAATTTGATTCACATATTTCGTGAGGGCAACCAGATGGCAGATACTCTGGCCAACCTTGGTTCTTCATGGATCCTATCCAAATGTTGGAGAAGACTAGGGGCTCTCCCTGTGAATATACAAGGATTTATCCTTGATGAAAAAAAAAATATTACTGTTAATGATGGAAGCTAACCTTGCTGATTTGGGCAGGTAAATGTGTCACTATACCTCGAGGTCTTTGATGATGTGGAACAAGTAGGATGACGTGGAGAGGAATAGGTAGGAAGTTGGGCAGTGTTTTGAAATGATGGTGGTGAATGGTTGGGCTCTTCAAACTATTTATGGGTAGTCTTTTTAAAAGTACCACAATTTAAATCTCATTTTTAGGAATGTGTGTAAGGCCAAAGTTATCTTTAGATTTTTGGCTAATAATTACCCAATCAAGGTTATCATGGCTTTTAGCTTAAGTTTGATGTACTTTAGAAAGATTTATTATGGCACCACAACCATAATTTTTAGGAATGTTAAGGCTAAAGTTATCTCTAGAATTTTGGCTAGTAATTACTTGATCAAAGTTATCATGGCTTTTAGCTTAAGCTTGATGTACTTAAGAAAGATTATTATGGCCCCATGGCCAAAATTTTCTTGGAAATGACCACCGACTCGTGTGATTATCTAGAAGCCTTAATTAGGCATAATTTTCCTTATTGGTTTGGCAATGGCGATAAATGGGTGGTAAAGGTTACCCGTTGCCATTTTGAAAATTTGCTAACTCTGTTATCTTGGGTAACATTGTCCAGTGCAAAGAGATGGGTGGCAACAAGGTTCGAACCAAGCCTGGTTCTTGTGATGAATTCCATAGAGACCCTATCATTTGGCACATTTGTATGGAGGGAGGAATTGTTGTTGAAATGAACAAGACAACTACGAGGGGGGTGAATTAGTTGTAGAAAATTAAACCTTCAAAACCCTTAATAGTAATCATATGCACAAGCATTCATTAAACCCTTATTTTATTAGTATGATTAAACATGAAATGTACATAAAAAAACTGAAATCACAACACCGTACACAAGAGAACACTATATTTTCATGAAAAACCCAATGAGGGAAAACCACGACGAGGATTAGCTCATAATATCAGTAATAGAAAAACTGGTACAAAAGGGCTCACTGCCAGAATAGGACACACTGTCCAAAAAGGATCACAACCAAGGCTCACTACCATAGAAATAATACAAGAAGATAGAAGAGAAATGTTACATAGAGAATACTTTTCAATGCAACAAGGAATCCACCACAATTGCTCGCACACTTTCATAGTCTTGTATGAATAATTTTTGATGCCTTCAGCTCACTCCCTTCAGGAACCCTAACATTGAAATTCAAAATGCTCTACTCAAATTCGCACTACACACATCACTTGTATCAATATTGCATCTATCTTGCTTCTTACTTCTTTCATACATCAACTCACAACAACAACACACTTATTTATATCAATCTCATCCTCAAAAACCTTCTCCAATATTGACAACTAGTTGTTATACATACAAATTCAAAATAGGTCGGCACCTAAACATTCCCATGGTGGATAGGAATGAATGCGACCTACATAAATCCTTAATAGATCCAAACACACTTCAACACACTTCACAAGCCTTGTATGTAGTGTTAACACAAGGTCGGCCAACACCAATGTTAAACACAATAAAACATTAAGTACACACTTCCTCAAATCAATCTGAAAGTCAAAAGTTTCAGACAATATAATTCACTTGAACATGATCTAGAATAATCCTCAAACACTTTGAAATGCATCCAAAACCTTTGCAACAGATTTCACCTAAAGAATAGAATCAATTTGTATAATCAGACAACACTACTAGATAGGTCATACTCGATAACACTAAAACATGTCTTCCACAACACCAAACCTCAAATCTTCTTGACACAGATAAGGGAACAACACCATCAACACTTCTTCAGAATTGAAAGTCCTTAAACAAGGATGTAGAAAAATGCAAAGAAGATACATTTCTCCCAGACCACATAAAATACTATTGAATTACCCAATTCACACACTGGTGCATACATTTCACTCTGTACAATGATTCAAAAACCCAAATTATGAATATAGCAACTAATGAAAGTCTTGAACAACATATAAGAACTACACAAGTATAGCATCAATACAAAAGAAATTTGGAGCACAACTCAGAGCACATTCTAATCACTTGCACAACATTGTTTTCTTTGTTTATCAATTTTTCTCAAAAGCACTTGGAAACCAAGTACCAAAGACATCATTTCAGCACTTTACACTATTCCAACCCATATCAGACACTACATCCAATATTGCAACAGAAAAAGATAGCCCCATGTACTCACAATTTAAATTCTTCAATATCTTAGCTATACAAGCACACTCTGCATCAATCTTCCTTTTTCACTATTTTCTCAATATCCTCAACATATAGTTCACACTAATGACAACACCTTCATACATGCAACAATCTCCCCCATATCAATGACAACATCATCCAATAGATATACTTTTTGAGATCAATGCAAACACCTTCATACTTGCAACAATTGTGCCTCTTATGGCGTGCCTGGTGGGTCACAATGAGAAGCTATTAGTGCAATTCGCTAGTTCTTGGAGTGACAGGAGAGTCATTGTTGGTGGAATATTTTTTGAAATTAATGAGGGAGTTATTGCCAAGGAAACAAGCCTATCCTACACTGGCCAGAAGCTCAAGAAGCACACTATGGTGCAAGATTTAGAGAGCCTCAATGTTTTCTTCTAGGAGAACAAGAATCCTGTCAAGAAGCATGCGGGATTCGAAAGGGAGTCACTGCCAAATCCGTGGGATTAGGTTTGCTTAGCTATCATGAAGTATGTTACTTTAGAGGGGAGATTTAATGTTATTTTTTATACCATCTATTGTTACTTAACCATCTTAGGCATAAGATGCTTATAAGTTTTCCTTTTTTCTTCTTTCCTCTGTAGAAAGCTTGATTAAGGAAACCCTTGATTTTGCTACTTTAAACCTTGCTAAGATGCCACCTCTTCCATTAACCAGGGCATTATACTTTAGCTCTACCATTTTAATTTGGTCCTCTGCCCCCCAAACCTATCTCTACTCTTCGTGTTGAAGAACAAGAACCATTCGACCAGTCCCCAGAAAAACCTTCCCCTGTTGCTTTAGTTGGACCAAAAAGGAAGAACCCCCCTATGGACTGTGAACCCAAAGATGAGCCTAAATCCAAACCCCTAGCCAAAAAGAATAAGGGGGATGGGTTTAGCCCAGTCTAAGGTAGTAGTCAGGCTTTGTGAGTTTAAAAATACCCCCACCAAGAAGGACAATAAACTGATAGCCAAGACCAAGGGAAAAAAGGACACCCTATGTCATGTGGAGGTGTCGATCATGGATAGCGAGGGAGGAAGCCCTGTGGACAAAGATTCTAAAGGTGATACTATGCCGATGGATAGTGTGGACATTGGGACAAAGCAAACGAGTGTTAGAAGGTCTCATAGGTTGGCTAAAAACAAGAAAGAGGTGCTTGTTGATGAGATATCTAACAACTCGGAGCAGACCGACGACAAAAAGGAGTGTAAATAGGATACTATTGAGGAAATGGAGGAGTTTGTTGAAGGCCCCAATCACTTCTTGGAATTGAAAAATGATTAATGAGGATTCCACCACTCAGTCTTTCGATCACATGGCTAGGGAGGATGAGACGATTAAGGGGGAAAATGACAAGGAAGAGGATTTCAACAAATTGCTGGCCTAGGTGGACAAACTTGAATAGAAGTTTACTTGGTTGATGCACTTCACGATAAAAATCATCCATAGGTCCGCTGTCACTCTCTTTGAGGTACTCAAAGAGGAAGTGGAAAAGATAACTAAGGGTGAGGGACCTAAATGGGTTGGTGATGATGTCTTGAAACTTCTCATTAAGAAGTGGTAGGGATTAGTACAGTAGTGGGTGGGTCTATGTTTTGGGTGGATGGGTCTTTCCTCTATTGTCGGTCTGCTGTGTCTATAAGTTTTTTAGTTTCTTTTGTTGTTTCTGGTCCGGGCTTAAAGTTGTAACTTTGGTCTTCATCTCTTTTTTGCCCCTTGGGCTCTGTGTGTAAAGGGTATTGCACCCTGTAAATGCACTACTTTGTCAAAAACATCAACACCTGACCTAATTTGTAATACAATAGATTTTTAAATTGTTAATAATTAATCTTTAAATTATTTCATCTAGAACCTAAAATGATAAGTCTTAGTCCTAAAATTCTACACCCTATAACCTAAAATATTATTTAGAAGACCTAATGTTGTACACTTTTACATCTAACATTCTACAACTTTTAATCTCATAGTCCTAATATTGAACACTTTTGCATCTAATATTCTACAACTTTTAACCCTGTCACATTTTCTAGATGTCTCATTCATCTTTTTTGTAGGCAACTTGGCTTCTCATTTAACACCAAATTAGGGTTTATGGAAAATGGTGGATAGGTTGTGTAGGGAAACCACATGGAATCTTCTTTGTCTAGTATTTTTTTCATATTAGAAGATACAACACCCAATTGTATAAGATTTTGATAATTTACGAAACCCTAATGTTAATCTATTTTTCATTTTATTTGCATTTTACATGGTGAGAAAGAGTGTAGCTACCTATTATATGGTGGCCATGGAAAGGAATTTTTTTCCCAAGGAGCAGCTTCCTCATATGACACCATTACTCGAGGTAATTAGCTCATGGATTGCAAGTAAGTTTTGAACAAGTATTGTAATCAATATTTTTTTTATCAAATAAGCCCTTTTTTTTGGAGGCGACCCCTTACTTAGCTTGTGTCAAGGTAATTACCATTTAGAGTCATCCCCATTCCATTGTAATGTCTCCTTATCATCTTATTCTTGTTACTATAAATCCCCTTGATCTCCTATGTGCCCTCTTTCAACATACTCTACAAGTATTTCAAGGAAGCATGCAAACCTTCAACTCAACTACAATGAACTAAAGAGGGTAAATATTGAAACCATTGTTTTGTCTAAGGTTTAAAAAATTGTAGGGTTCAAACCTATAATTTGTAAGACTCTGTTTATACTTGAAAATTGAGAGTTTCAAGACCTCAATCTTTTGTGCCAACATTTGAGATCGATAATTTTATGTACGAATTAAGAATATCATCGTTCAAACAAACGAACCTCTAGTTTTTTGTATGATTGAATTAATATTTTATTGATCCTATCCTATTTTTCTTCGTGTGTATATTTTTTTGATTCATTTTGATTCAATTTTTTTCCTGCTTAAATATTTTACATCTACAAGTTTCTTCCGTCGACTATACAAAATTAGTAGCCCATATTAGATTAATTTTGTTGTATCTTGAGAGTTTTCTAAATTTTCCCCTCTTCATTGTGAGATATGGTTCTTTGTTTATTTTCTCCATTAAAAGCCTAAAGTTGTGGCCTACATGTCTTATTTAGCCCTTGTTGGATTGTACCAACAAAATAGAGAACTTATTATAATTATAGCAGTAATAACATGAAATATAAAATCCTTTTGTCTAAAAAAAAACATGAAATATAAAATATACCACTGAACAAGAAAACATTCAATATCTCCCATATGATCCAAAATATCATGGTAATGAAGCCAAATGGAGATAATAGTGTCTAATATTTTTCCTTTGTCAAAATGAATGAATGCTTGGAATTCATTCCTACCAAATCAAATCAACATTATATTTTCCACAGTTGCATTGTTATAAGACTGACATTGATTGATTCATACCCAATGTGGTTCCAATATTTTTCAAAGCTTCTAAGTTTGATTATAAGTATTTTTTGGACTATAGAAAAATAATGCCTACTATAGATAGATCACATCAACCTAAATTCATTTCATTAAACATCTTGGATATTAAATTTACTTCTTCGAACAGGAAAAATATTGTACATATGACATTCAATTTTTTTTTTCCCTCATCATAAGACACTATGTTCAAACACACATAAATGGGTCCCATGGAGGAAACTCATTCAGTCCAAAATTATGGACGACACAGAAGGTAAGTAGTTTTGTATGACTTGGAATGGTGAAATAGTTGTTGTTTAGGATTCCAAACCTTCATTTTAGGTGGCAAGATGGATTGGATTTATATAATTATTATTTTTCAAGTTTTTTGTGTGATTGCACGTCAAAATAAGTCATAGGATTATTGACTCAAAATAAAATATCTCCAAAAATTTGTTATTATAAGACTGCATAAATGGAATAATTAAAGTTTAAATAGTTTTTAAAAATTAATTTTCTCATGGGGAGGGGATGCCTTAAGTAATAACTTATCTAAGTATTATGTGTAAAATCTAATTAGTTTTAGGATTGAATATAGTTGTATTGTAATAATTTTATGCTGGATATCTAGTAGTGAATACGAATATGTGTTAGGAATATATTGAGGCAATACTAAAGTTCACTCCTATCTATTACATTTTTTCAAAATTTTAATAGTGCTAATTTGTGTTCATCAATATTTGACTTCTTTGAAGATGGTCGTACCTCATTTTCATCCTCTCTTCCTACTGGTTTAGTTCCAAAGGGCTTTCAACCTTCTTTAGATGTTCTTTTTTGTACAAATACATCTTCAATGGGAGTTGGGCTTATTGTTATTGGTTTTAGTGTTACGATTCTTGTTACTCCATATCACTTGCATATTTTGAGGGTTAGAAAAATTTAAAGGCTTTTACATGGTAGGACTTGTTTTGTTGATGAAGCTTGTTTGGCCTCTATTGCTGGTAAGAGGCAACTCAAACATGTTCTCAAGAAAGGAAGAATTTATCCTTGTTGGTTGTTCACATTTAAAATGTGGATGAGACTTTAATGATTTTTCTTCATTTTTAAAGAAATATTTCTCTTATGTTATTAAGGGAGTAAGGAAAGAAATTCAAGCTTCTTTAGGTGTTGTCTTTATGGACTTGAAAGGTTCTCAAATTTTATCAAGGGTTAAGAAGTTTAAACCTTGAAGTGCATAAAGGAATCCTAATTCCTAAACTATAAAACTATAAACCCACTATAAAACCTTAACACTAAATTTCATGAACCTTAAACTATATTTATTCAAGTGCATTAGAATCAATTTAAATAATGGTAAATATTGTATGAAAATTATGTTTTAAATGAAAATGAATTTAGGGTTTATATGAAGCTATAACTTTGGTGTGTTAGTCTTATTATTTTATGACTCCTCATATCTTTTGTCTTTGAGGCAATGAGATTAGATATATCACTCTAATTATTCTTTTTGTATATAAGGGTTTTGGTGTATCAGTCTTATAATTTTAGGAGTTCTTAAAGGTTGTTGTCCTAAGATTCTTAAGATTAATTGCCTATTTTCAAGAGCTAGAGGATTTCTATTTTTCATTAATTACAGATTCTTGAGGTGTAGGCATAAGTTTATGATAAAAAATCATCTACACGCCTCCAAAGATTTCCCAATTTAACCATGCGATGAACCCAAAATATTTTTTTCCCACACAACATATGGCTGCAAAATATAAATATCATCCACAAGAAAATCTGTCCTATTTGATATCATGGACATATCCATAGTTCTTACAAAACCTGTTTTAGTTACTTTAAGTGATTTATGTAAAATTATGCTTATGGTTAAGTTTGATTGACATCATGACATGGCATAGCTATTCAACACACCTAATAACATCTAAGTCCTACTAAATTGGATAAGACTTCTTTCATTTGTGAAGTTAGCCTAACTTGGCTAAAGAGAATTAATCTTTGAGATATATTTTGTAGGTGAGTCTCTTAATGTGTGGGCTAGAGACCTAGGTTTAGGCCATCTAAAGGAACTCTCTATCTAGGACTTTGTATCTTTCTTACACATGACCCAAGAAGTTGCATGATGTAATGATTTCCCTTAAAATATTTCTTGCGTATGCATAATTCATATAGCTAAGTTTTATCATTTAATTTTAGTTTTGTAAATAAAATTTCAATTGTTCATTCCTAGCTATCAGTATTTAAACTATTTTAATTTATGCTAATTTGTGAGCTATCATTAGCTGCACTTATGCTAATGTCCCATGACACTTTTGTTTGTTGTCTTTTCTGCAGTTTGATTTGGAGCACCAATGATATAATATTTGTCCCATGACACTTGTAGCTACACTTTGGATGATATTTTTGTATCTATTTTTTGTTTTTTTAAAGGTGTGTATCCACACCACACCTTTCAAAGAATGTAGTTTTCTCTACATTATTTCTATATAAAAATTGATAAGATATAATTGTTTAGTTATCCATTCATGAAAATGGTTGAGAGAAGACTTTGAATTTAATTCATAAAATAAGAAGAGTTAAGATAGAACTTAGAATTCAATTCAACTACTATCATTTTTTTAAAATTTACGTCAAATAATATCATCACTATCATTGAGTTATTTATATCGTGCAATGCATTGTAGGAAAACATGTTCAAAAGCAAAGAGGAGAGTTGATTTACACACATTGCATAAAAGGAGGACAAAGTCACTATTGATTTCAAGTGAGATCAATTTAGACCTCATTAAGGCAATTAACCATTTTTTGTTGTTTTTACTTTTATATATTTCAATTCATATTTGATTTTTTATTTTTTTCATGTATAAGCTCAATTCCTCTAATTAAGTCTAAGTTAATATGAGTACACAATAAAAGCATAATGTTATTGACATAGAAATGTATATTTAAATGTGCATGCAAATATAAAAATGTATATTTATGTGTAAATTTATTTGTTTATAAACATAAATATACATGTACATACATGTTTATACACATGTATGTACATACCAACTTTGTAATACCCCTCTGTTTTGCTTGGATGTGCTTTTTGGTTCTCGAGATACTTTATCATGTGTGTGTTATTTGATCGCCATTTATAGAGCGATAGTCTATTTGTGTGATGTGATGTATCTTATCTGATGCTTTATTTGACATGTTTTAATTTGGTGTATTGATGATTACTTATTGTAACACGTTATTGCATGAGATATTTGTTTATGATGGAACTGTCAATCTATGATGAGTGTATTGGTGAAGGGAAAGAGATCGCATCACTCGCTTGCGAGTTCCCTACGATTCCACGATTTCCTCTTCACGGTGTGTTTATTATGTTATATATATGCATGTTCGATATGCTGTTTGTTCGCAGGTTGACAGGTACAGGACATCGACTCCACCTGATTTCACAGGTTTGAGTGTGTCCATTGACCAACGGTAATCGATTGGGAGATAGTAGCTAGGTTTTCCATGCCAAGTCATCACCCTAGTCATAGTGTGTCGTCGGGTTGTCATCGGGTTTAGTTGTTTTAATATGGTCCATTCCTCCTTGGTTATTTATTTAATTTCATATTATAAAGGTTATTAAATGGTGGGTATAGTTAAAATGATGATTAAATATATCTGGTTGCAATGATGAAATGTTAGTTATTTTATTGATTAATTTAATTTAATCAATAAAATAATCTAATCTTAGATTAGATTTAGTTTATTGATTAATTAAGTTAATGGTGATAAATTAAATTAACTTTTGAAATTATTGGATACTAAGATTTAAATTAAAATAAAAATGGAAAGCATGTTTGGATATTTAGAGTTAAATTAAAATTAAAATGAAAATATATTTTAAATTTCACTTTTTGACAATTAATAGGTAAAATAATTTCTTTACAAAATTTTGAATTCTTTTGTAAAAAGAAATTTTTAAAATGCATGAAATTTCAATTGGAAAGTAATTTTGTTTTAAATTTTAAAAGAAATGAAAATTTCCCCAAATTGCAATAAATTTGGTGGATGGGATATTTTAGGGGTTTGACTAAATTTGGGGAAAACTCTATGTGAGGAAATAGAATTTCATATAATTTTCAATTTTTAATTTGGTGGAAAAAGTTTTGCTGTGGCTTTGTTTGGATTTGAAGAAGAAGGTTGAATTTCTTGGGTGGGCTGGAAAAAGATTTGGAAGCAACATTTGAGTCCTTGAAGCTTTGGAGAAAAAAACCAGATTGCAAGGAATAGATAAGGTTCACAAAAATTATATTGTTTAGAACTTATATGAGATATGTATGGACTTTGGTTCCTGTTTTATGAGAAAAGATCGTTATGTTGAAAGATATCTTTAGTTATTTAGAGAACATGTATTTTTATGATTGTTGATTTAAGCGAATTCTTGTTGGTATTGTATGGGAAATATTGTTATGATTGTAAATTTATGAGTGTACTTTGGTAGTACTAAGTTTTGCTTCCAGAGGCTAGGGAACTCTTTGATTGAGTTGTTTGTTCTATTTGGAGTGATTTGTTTATGTAAGTCTTCTAGATGGGGTTTTCATTTAATTGTGTGGGTTGTCGTAATATGTTAGTCAACCGTTGTATTGCCTTGGGTAGGGCGTATAGTTGTATCTAGTTGTTTCACTCGATTTTCAAGAACGAGGATGGTTTGTGCCTCCTTTAGAAGGAGTGGTTTATGTGTTTGTTGCCTCCAGTGTTTGGAGAGGGTTTTGACTTTTGTTGCCTCCTGTGTTGGAGTGGTTTTTCATTTTATGTTCCTCCCAGAGTTGGAGTGGTTTTATCTTGTTGGTTTGCACTTGGGATTCCCTTGGTGATTGGTTTTGTTTGGTATGTTGTCAAGTAGAAGAGTAGCTTCAATTAGGGGCCAGAGCCCAAAGACGTAAACTGGGAAACCTTCAGAGGTGGTTTAATCAAGTGATAACTAAAACAATATACTTAGAAGTTAGGTATTTTTTCACATTAATTAAGATAATTGAGCCTCACTCATGGACGCAAGGGCTTGTATAGACTTGGAATGAGACGGGAAGGCCTGGAATGGAAAGGTTATCTATCTTGTCCTTACGAGAGTATTTGATTCCGCATGAGTGAGTATGGGTGCCAGGATTCGGTAGAGGCCACCAGGACAACTCATAGTGGGGGCCAAAGCCTATGAAGATTCCCAGATGATATCCCATGACGAGCTATGTGATGACACTCTTTCTACGACAATAGTTGGTATTTGGGTTTATGTGTATGGTCTTCTTATCATACTCGATCTGTTTTATTTCTGGAAGCAATGTGACCTATGTCAGTGATGTTGGAGTTGTACTTGTGTTATCCTTATGGATGTATGGTTCATGTGTTTGGTTGTGTCAGTGTGAGTTAGCCTGTGTCTAGGGGTGGATGGTCTTGTCTAGAATTCCTTGTTACTATCTCCTAGCACGGGGGGTGAGCCTTCGGGTATCACATGGTTGGGTGGAACTTGTACCTTAATCCGTTGGGTCGTCTTCTTGTTCGTGTGGATGATATTTCTAGTTGGAGAGCTCGTGGGATCCTGTACTTTCATGCTTTATTCTTTTATGTTATTATTCGAATTTATTACCCCTCTTGTATCGAGGTGGAAGATGTAATTTGTAACCTTGTTTTTTGGATTTGCCTCATTCGGGGAATGATTGTTGTAATCATATTGTAAATTATATTATTGGAAACATGTAGTATCTCTTATGCCTTTGATGTAATTTTATCATGTATGGAATGTATGAGTATTTAATTTGTTAAGTAATTAAATGTTATGTTTTTAATTCATGTTTTGTGTTTGGGTTTTAAGTAATCTTAGTCTCGTAACCTTAGAGGTTGTTGGAAATGGATAGTGATCTTGCATGTTAATTGTACTTAAAAAAAATAAAAATTGTACGTTTGAGTAGTTAATTGCAACTTCCTCTAGGGTTGCATGGCGGGGAGTTACAAACTTTTCCTATATTTTGTTTTCCAAATCTAAAATAACTGTTTTCCTTCATTAAATTTAGAAATAAATTTATGTCAAAAAGGGAGGGAAAGTACAATATTCAAGTCTACACTGTAAGTCTAATGTCTACTAAAACAAAGGTTGACAAGAAGAAACATGAGAAAACTAAACTGATATAAATTATAATGCTTAGACTTTATATTGTACAAAAGTCACTTAGATTGGTCATTCCATGTCATTATACATACATGTTAGTATTAGTCACGGTACAAGTTCCTTCCCCTTCAAATCTTCAATACATTCCTCTTGTGGGGATAATTGTAAGTAACATATATGTAATTGTAAACACAAAATTCAAAGTGTGGTTTATGTTTTTATGTTTATGCTCAAGCAACATTCAAAGCTAGAGTAAAAATTCAAATTGTCTTCGAATCTAAAGGATCTATGAACAATAGAAGCTACCATACAAAAAATATTTACTCCAATGATTTTTTATGCATGTGGATATATATAAATGTATATTTATGTGTTTATTTTTATATCTTTATAAACATAAATATACACAGATACATTTTTATACAAATGTATGTTTGTTCATACATATTTATACACATGTATGCACATACATATACATATAAACAAACATGCATATAAAGATATAGATTTGGATCAAACCATGTATTTATAAAATATAAAATTTATAGTAAACATGAAGTCTACCAAAATAACATTTATATATATATATTCATGTGAATATATAGTATTTTTATGTGTATTTATATGCAAATACATATATGTTTATAAACATGTTAATGCGTATGCACATACATTAAAATCTGCATATTTGGATCAGACCATACATTTATAAAATACTTGTGAATATGTATGCACATACATATGCATATGTATATAAATACATGTATATAAAGTTACAAACTTGGATTAGACCATATATTTATAAAATATAAAAAATTATAGCAAACATGAATTCTACCAAAATAACACATACCTATATATGTATATATATGTTTATGCAAATATATGTGTGTAAATATGTATGTACATACATATGGTTACATGCATATATACTCATATTCATGTACATGCACATGTGTGTGTGTGTGTATTACAATAAATACAAGTTTTGTTAAGAAATACAAAGATGAAAATTTGGATCACACATTATATTTATAAAATATAATGCTCACAAAATACATGGATTCGTGTATGAATTCTACCAAAATACTCGCTATATATAGTATATCACATCTTACAAAATAATGTTTGCTTGTAAATCACATTAGCATTAATGCGAATTCTAACTACAATCTCCATGGGGGAAGCATGGAGCAATGACCAACATTAGTTGTAGTTGCCATGTTAGAACTTGATCCTCCATTTGCTTGCTCCCTGGTAGGTGTTATTAGCATTTGCAATTAGATAGTTGGCAATAGATGAAAAAATAGGGGTATAAATATTAATCATTTCCCTAAGAATTGAATTTTCTAGAATAGGATTTAAGGGGTTGCTCAAATGCCTCCGCCTATCCAACTCCTTCCTTGCTTTTCAAATCCCCTCATTCTTTTCACCTAATCTTTTTTTTTTTGCTATTTGTCTTGCCTTTGTATTATCTATAGTTGTTCTCTCTTGTGCTTCTTCATTGCATTCTCAAGTTTTTTTGTTCCTTCAGATCTCTCTAAATAGCTTTGGTATCCTTTTTCTCATATGCTTGTTCATTTTTCTTGTCATCAAATCTACTATCTCTTTCTTTTTGGCTTCTTGCTCCATGTAAATTTGTTGTACTAATCTCTAGTGAGTATTTGATATTTTCGGCTCAACCTAATTGTGCCCCCACTCTCATGAGAATATTTCTCATTCACCCTTAAATTTGGAAACTTTAGAAAAGAAGAATTTGATTACATTTGGTTGCCTTCTCCTTAGCTGTTATATGGATTTACATTGTTCTCATCCACCAAGCTATCATTTACTCTTGATAAATTATCTTCATCTTCTACACCAATCTCTTCGTCTTCTACACCAAACTTTGTAGTTGTTGCATAGTAGTGAATCAATGTGTTTGGAAGAGATGGATAAGGGGATGCCATTGACAATCCTACATCCTCATTATCTAAGTCTAGGTTAACACAAAGGTTTCTAGCACCTTCCATGATGTAAAATTGAAATGGGTACATGAGTAGGAATAGTTAATTTAGACATATCTTCACACTATGGTGCATATAGAGTACTAGTTCATTTTCACCAGTGGTGGAATCTGCTTGAGTTGTTCATTAGTGGTAGAATCTAGTTGCAACTATTCATCAATGGTTGAATCTGGTTGGAGTTGTTGACCAATGGTAGGATCATGTTGAAGTTATATTTCAATTATAGCATTTTCTCTCTAAAATTTTGTGCTTTCTTAAATATTATACACACTAACTCCTACAAATCTTAGAATACTCTCAATTGCAAAAAAAATTCATCTTCCTCTTCAACACTAGCATGAAATGCTCTACTATGATTCATGCCATTCATAAGTGTCACTAGATTCAATGGCCAAATACCAGTTATTTTAAATCCTACCTTGATGTTATCTACAGTAAGGGATTTTTGAATGCTAAGTCACATAGGTGGGATAATTCAAATCTATTGATTTCCAATCTATAATACTTTGCCATCTACTCCAATCTCTCACTTTGAAAATAGTTCTTAAAAGGAGAAAACAAACTTACATCCAAAGGTTGGAGCTTGTGGCTTGTGTGAGCTGGTAATGTAAGGAGATCAATTCTTAAAATTCTTGCCTCTTGAATTGTGGGAGGCGATACATGGCTTCCATGACCATCAAAGATAAGAAAAACTCTTTTGTTAGGCGAAACTCCACTAAGTATTGATCTAAAAAAGTGATGTAACCAATTGAGGAACAATTCCTTAGTCATCCATGCATGAGGCTGGGCTTCCATTGAAGCCCCTAGTTCACAACATGTAATGTAATTTTTCAATTTCCTTTGACCTTTAAAAAGGTAGAATCCAAGAATGCTCTAACTTGTAACATTAACACAAGATAATATAGTGATTCATTCTCTACTTTTTAATAATATGTATCGCACACAAGTCTTAGACCCTTTTTGGCTATTAATCTCATACCACAATTTATCCTAGCTTGAACACTAGTTTTGTCATAGTTCCAAATCTAGTGTGGGCCATATTTTTTTTCTTTGTAAATTTTTGCCAAGTTTTCATAAAATGTAGGTACTATGGAAGGTTTGAGCATGGTGGCTCTATCTCTTTCTGTGCCTTTTACAATTCTTAATGCCAACTTTAGATGCATGACCATGTCCATTATGAATTCCCAAGAAAACCATTCTTAAAGGGGTTTGTCCTAGTCTCACAAATGTGAGCAACATATGTTTTCAATTGTGTTATTTCAAGATCATATCCCAGCTTTGCCATATCTTGACACTATTGCACAATATTTATTTATTCTTCAGTAGATAATATGGTTGGTAGGCCTCTCTTTGCTGCAATTGTGATACCTTGTAGCCAATATGACAATGTTGTATTAGGAATACCCCATTTCTTGGCAAAAACTTGGACAAAGTACTCATTATCCTCAACGTATTTGATTGCATGGTCCATGTCTAATTTTGTCCAAATTTTGTCAATAAGTACACTCTTAGATGTAGTAGAATCTCTAATCAACTACACATCTTGTACCTTAGTTGGATCTAGTATCTCAATTGGATCTATAGTAATACTTTCATTTTCAAGATTATAATGAAGCATAACCCCTCTTTTATGCTTTGGAAAAATCCTTGTTCTCTGAACTTGATTCTTCTTAGAAATTTTTATGGTGAAATGTATGCAATCAACTTGAAATATATTGCATGGATAAAATAGAAAAATAAAGCATAGATGTTAAAAAAACTAGTTTTAGCATATAGCCAATACAAATTGGTAATTTAAAAAAGTGTTGACCAAAAATATTGTTATGGCACCTTACTAGGTAATTAAAAGTTTAAGATATTTTAGGTTGTTTTTGAAATGCTATAGTGTCACCCAAGAAATATTTTGATTAAAGATGGTTTTGATGGGATCATAAATATATTACAAAAGATAAAATAGATTAAAAATCCAACACAATAAGATCTTAGATGTGACAAAAACAAGTGATAGAAACTAAACTATCAAATTAGAACAAAAACAATAGAAAAATAGTCAGGTATCACTATAATACATGACTAATGGCCATTTTTTTCTTGATTTGATGGGTTGTTTTAAAAGGCACTCTAGATTTGGCGGGTCGCACACTGCTTAAGCTATCCACTAAGATATTTTTAGCACTTGATTGGTTAGAATTGCAATTGGTACATAGGGAGAGATCAAATAAATCACATAAATGAACCAGCTGGGAGAAAATTGGAATGATACATAGGGAGAGAGTGTTGTCATTTAGATGATGTTGATATTAATTCTTGAAAAATTATTTTATAATATTGTCTATATAATTACTTGTAGATTTGACATCTACTTCAATAATTGTATATTGTTAGACTACATTAAAAAACTAAGCTATTAAATCATAACAAACACAATAACAAAATAGTAAAGAATCATTGCAATACATGATTAATGGCCATTATTTTCTTGCTTTGATCTAGGTTGTTTTAAAAGGCAGTTTAGACTTGGCGAGTCATGCACTGGTTAAGTTTGGTGCAGGAGCACCTTGGTCATCAAATGTTTTTAAATTTGTAAGAAAAGATGAGGGTTCAAAATTTCTTTGTAAAGGTCATGAGTTCATGAGTCAATCACAAATGTAATGGAAAAATGATGTAAAAGGTCTTATTTGAATGTATTTGAGGTCATGGGTAAGTCCTAGGGGGTCAAAGTGGAAAAACAATGTAAAACTTGCAATAATACAATGTTGTTAAGTTGATAAAAAACAAGGAGATTAGTGATGTTAAGAGTTAAGAGGTGGTTTCAACCAATGGGCAGTTGGAATACAATTTTTGAGAAGGAGAAACATCTTTAAAAAGACATTGTATGGTGTGGGGAAAAGAGAGGATTGTATTCTTGTAATAGAAACTTGATAAATAAAGGCACTGTCAGCAAAATTCTGTGTTTTCTTCCTTTTACCAGTCCCTATACGAACTATACTGTGGTCTAGGGGTCACAAAATTCTTGTTTCACTATCAAACAATAAATCACTTATCCTCTTGAAGAGATTTAAAGTAGTTTCTCCTTGTTTAGTGGATTTTGAAAACATTTGTTTGATAAACCCTCAAAATAGGGTTTGAGAGTCTTTTAGGGCATAAAACCTCCATCCCATTGATGTAGGCATGAAGGGTCAATGGGATGGATTTTAGTTAGTGTCTTTTCATTGTGTTTAATGTTTCTTGTGGTGACAGGGCAGCAGGAGATGCATATGCAGGAATATGATGTTGTTTCAAGTTAAAATATGAAGTTTTCCCTCTTGAGAATGGAGGTTTCAAGCATGAGTTTTAAGAAATAACGTATGCATGTCCAAGGAGATGATTTAAAAAGTATTTTCAGATGTATTAGGACATGACTCAACTATTGGCTGGAGTATTGGAGGTCTGTAAGTGAGTTATTAAAGAAACCCTCCTTGTTTCTTGTGTTTTCACCCTATAAACAAGGGTTTGTCAATATACTGTCAAAATGGGTCTGTTAACCCCTAAAAATGGATAAATTGGGAGTTTTATAATGTTTCCTAAGACTATTTTAAGGTTTTGAGTGATTTGGAGGGGTTTTGAAGGGGCCTCCTTTGCAAAACAGACCTATTCTAGTAGCCTTTGTCAACGTTTAGGCTAGATTTTTGAAGATTGTTATAGACCAAGCTCTTGTGGCAGTTAGATATGTGAAAGAGTGCCCAAATAGGTCTCAAAATTTATGTTGAGTTTGTAATTAGGCTTTGTGCTTGGAGTGAAATCACCCGATCTAAGGGTCTAATGTATTGATTGCCTAAAACAAAATATATGCTAGAACTGTGATATTTGTGAATGGATTTGTGTTGGAATTACTTGTACAATGACATTGAAGTTACATCAACACTTGGTTAGTGTTTGGAAGGTAGGATTTATTGTTTGAGGTGTTGGAGCAAGGAGTATTCAAAGAATAAGAAGATGATTTTAACAGTAGGAATCATTGCTAAAATAGTGGTATGAGAACTTGTTCCTATGTGTTTCAGTGTTTTGATGTGGATTGCAATGGATTGAAGGTATGGTGAAAGTTAGGGAAACTATTTTGTATATTTGATGCGCTTAACCTTATGGAAGCCTTGTGTGCAAAGTGGTCTTGTGATTGCTAAAGGTGAAAGGATATGGTATATGTCTAGGTGTCATGATTCAAAGATTGTTGAGCAGACTAATGTTTTGTTTCTATCAAGTTGATGTTGTTGATGGGCTGGTAATGAAATGATAACAATGATGCATTGGTTAGTGGAATTTTTTCCTTGGTAATAAGATTATTTAAAGAATGAATAATGAAGGGAATGGGTGGATTCTGATCAGAATTGTGTTAATATAGTCATCTTGTGTTTGTTAAAGATATGGATTACTATTTTGTGAAATGAAAGATTGTGACCTTGTGAGTGACTAAGGAATAGAATGAAGGATGTTAATTTGATAGGTGAATTTGATTGAAGAAATGAAGCAATTTCAGTTGTTTATATAATTTGATCTTCTCCTAATTCTGTTTGGGATTGAAATCCCCTGAAGAATGAGTGTTTGGTATGATGCTCTGCATCAAAGTTGTCCACTAACATATTACACTAAGAGCACTTTTTAGCACTTGAATGAATTGGAATGACCCACATACTACAAATCATCCAAGATTTATTTGTAATTGTAGATAGTTAATTTTCACTTTGGCATGGGAGGGTAAGTTGTACCTTGGGTAAGTTGGTGAAATACAACTTGTGTGAGTAGCATCACTAGTTACAATTACACTTGATCAATAAATAATAATATTTAAGACTATATAAGCTATTTTCCTATTTCGATTATAAATTTCTTTGTTTAGTAATTTATACAAATTATTTTCCTGTCAACTCTTTGGACACTTCTTGTGAAAGGAAGCTCATTTGACATTAATTTAAGAAAATATTTTATCTGAATTCCTTATGTATTTCTCTCATGAAAAAAATTAGAGAAATTGGAATTGATAACTTACACAAAATATTTAATATTTAAACAATCAAAATACGAGTGGACAAATTGAAAATTGAAGGCAATGCACCTAAATCATGCCTAGTATAGTTGATGAGTGCAGTTGCAGATTAGAAATTTTGTAGAATCAGTAGTAATATAGGAGCATACAACATAGAGAATTGTAAGCAATGAAAATTCTAAATAGGAATGATGAAAAAAGACCACTTTCAACAATGGATTTTATAGAATTTTGAAAATTGATATCGCATTTCTTAATCTGCGGACTTTCTTTTTATTAGTTATATTTTGCTACCATCGATTGAGTACCTAGTTATTTTTTGAATTTTGATAGGTTGATTTTTGTTTTGTGTACTTGATTTCATTGATTAAAAAAATTATTTTTATTTTTTATTAAGAATTTGTATTTGATTACGTCTCAATTTATGGTGAGTCTTACATGGCTTATCTTACAGGTACAATGTTAGATGAGAGATCAAATACATCACATAAAATAACTAGCTAGGATAAAATTGGAATGGTACATAGGGAGAGAGTGTTTTGAAGGGACCCAAAACCCTTTACAAAAGTATGTAAAACTAACAAACGCTACTGGAATGAAAGATAACATAAAGAACCTAGCAGCCAAACAATAACCAAAAACAACCACACAACAGTGAACAAAAAGACTACACAGAGAGGCACAACAAGACTATCTCATTTCTTTTAAAGTTTTAGCAACCTACAACTCTTGGTTGTAGTTAAGGTTGACCATGGACAACAACTCTTTCTTTTCCTCTTCAAAGGATTTCTTGAGGATAGTCCTTGTTCTAGCACTCATATCATCATTCCTTTGGTTCTTTCCTTTTTCCTTAGTGGGTAGTGCTCTCATCTGGTACTCTACCATCTGGTGCTCCCTAAGAGTGCTCATTTTTTTCATTAAATTATTTAGAGAATCCACACTATTTTTGATAGACATGTGATTGACCTCAAAAAGCTTATGAATATCCTTGTCAAGTGTAGCCACTTTGTTCCCAATCCTTGCAGCCGATTAGCACACTCAGATTGAAAGTTTGAAACAAAACTTTCCAAATCCATAATTCTTTCAATAAGGATATCATAAGTAGATCCCTTGGGAATAATTTATTTTTTTTCCTTGAGGCTTCTAATTTTAATATTAACCTTATTGAATTTAGTAAGGACCCATTTCACCACCCTAAAATTGTAGGAAGCTCTATTTTTGGCCATGGACAAAAGGGTCATCATATTAGCGTTCTCCTCATCCAAGAAAAATCAGTGAATAAGGGGTCAATCCTCCCATAATCCTTCAAAATATCTATCTTCATGCCTTTATTTAGAACAATAATTTTCTCCTTATCCTTGTCCTTAGTAGTAGGCCAAGAAGAGACCACATCCACATTCATTTCCAGGCCACCAACCAAAACTGCATCTTTAGGATGAGGGAAGGGCTAGACAACAACCTCATCATCCATCACACTATCACTCGCAAAAACACCTTGGGGCATAGCAATTTTCTTCTTGTGTGTCTTGGGCACTAGATTCTTGGAAGTTTGTATGACCTCCTCTTCCCCCATCTCATACCCACTAATATCCTTGTCATGGGGATGAACCCCTTGCTTTTTGGATTTCATCAAGGACACCTTAGGCATGTAAGTAACTTCCTCCTCACCCTTAGACTTCTTGGGTGTCCTAGAAACTTCCTCCTCACCCGTCTTCTATCCATCATCATCTTTATCGTGGGGGCTAGCCACCTACTTCTTGGGATTCTTCTTAGGCATGATTTTCTTCTTGGTACCTAGCTTCCCTTTTTATGACAGTGGGCTTGAAGAGGGAGATGGAGAAACTTCAATGGAATATTCATCCACCTTCTACTCCTCTTCTTCCTCATCATTAGTAGCAGACTTCATGGTAGGGTGTTCAACAACCCTAGGATTAACCAAAGGATCTTTTCCTTAAACCATTTTGGTTGGGGAGTGAACCTTAACATACTCCATTATGAGGAGAATTAACCCCTCATGAAGAGGAGTGTGAGGATTCTTCAGATGGTAATAGATTGAATTCTTTAGAGAGAAAAATAGGAAAAATGAAAAGGAGACATGCAACTTATGACGAAAATGATTGAGTAAAGTAAAATGAAACCTTGGGATAGTAGTGAAATGACCATCCAAGGTTATGTACCTCATAATAACCTCCACCACCTTAGTCCAAATGGCCTTGATCGATGAGTGGTCATAGACCTAGGAGTCAAGCTTTAGAATTTTCTACTTTCCATTGTCCTTAGCTACTCCATCACATCGTCATTTCCCTTTGGCTCCTTAAAAAAATTTCTCCCACTCGAGCTCAAGCCAATTATCTATGTAATAAATTCTTCAGTAATGGGGAAAAAACACCATTTACTATCAGGAAACGATTATGCAAACCATGAACAAAGGTATTGGTGGCTTCATGGTCGAAACCATGAAGCCATTCCATGTAAGGAGTAATCCATCCTTTTAAAATTTTCCAAACCTTTAGTTTGTTTCCCCATCTGTCACAGGATATGGGCTCCACCCGACTACAATCACCCCCATCCTTTTCCAGTAATTTCCAAACTTTTGGACCAAAAACTTAGTTTAGCATTCACAATGAAACCATTTTTTAGAAAGGGCTTTGGGAAGGGGCACTAAAATGCCCAAAAAGTGTGAGAGAAGGTGGGAGATGATTGTACCCTAGCCACACTAAATCTCAAGACTTGTGTTGGATATCATATCGCAGTAATGACATAGCACTCTCGGGTACTGAGTCATACCCATCCCATGTTTTGGTTGTAACTAAGTTAACCCCTTCATTAGCAAAGAAGTCTGCAAGAGAATTACCTTCTCTATAAATGTGGGTAATGCAAACTTGATTAAACCGATTCATGATTGCACGGGAGTCAACAATCAAATCCTCCACTATCCATCTAGGATTAGAAACACCAAGTAAGTAGTTAATTATGTTAAGGGAATCCCCCTCAACCTAGACTCTTCTAAAGCCTTTTTCATACATATTTTTGATGCCCAGATAATCCGCTTCAGTTTCGGCTTGATGATTGGACTGGGTTCCCAATGCGAGGGGGAGAGTGTTGAAATTTAAATGAAGTTGATATTAATACTTGAAAATTGTTCTATGATATTGTGTATATAATTACTTATAGATTTGGAAACTAACTCAATAGTTGTACATTTTTAGACTATATTATCCATGAAGGATTGCTAACCTGTTCAAATTAACATGTTTATTTATGTCATAAGATGATTAGACTTGATAGGTACTCGAGTAGTTGTACATTGTGTATTGGTTAACTTGTACAAGTTGATATGTTTGGTAATTACAATTTGGATTTGTATTAGTGCATGTTGGATTTAATATTTATATATTTTATTTTTAAATGTGATATGCAATGGGTATATCTATTTTTCACATACTCTTAAATATTTATGGAAGATACTTTATTTTAAAATTGATACACATATTGTAAACAATTTATATTATATTAATTAGAGAATACTATATTACACAACATTTAATAATATATGTATATGTATTTTTTTACTGAGGATTATAAGTTCTAAAGTGAGCAACTATTGATCCCATATGTCACATATTTGGCAATATTTTGATTAATATGTGAAATAAATATTTACAAGATATAATAATAACTCATTCTAATACTAATATAAATAGTCACAATTGCTATAACAATAATTTGACCCTGCATAACTACTAGCCCCTCTCCCCTAGTGATATATTTTTATTTGAATTTGGTTTATGATATTATTTATGTATTATATTTATTATTATTTATTTTAAAAGATTTGTTCTTGATTTTAGGATTTCTTATTTTTCATCATATATTACATTTTTAGGTATAAAACTCACCTAAATCAATTATGGAGTCATGAATCTCAACTTCAGTTTTTAAAATTTAATATCTAAAGTTAAATATTGACAACTCCTTCCTATTAACCATCATGACTTAACCCAATATATGTTTGTGTCAATTTGTGTATTCTATTGTTATATTTAAAGACACTCATTTTTCATTTTGAAATCACCTAAAAATCATTAAAAGAGTATTCAGATGACCATGTCATACTAGAAACTCAAAGCATCCTAATTACATTACCAACTTGCATCATCATTCTAAGCATACTACATGCTTACATGTTTTAATTTTTATTTATAGCCATAAATCAACTAGCTTAAGGGCCCAACTCAGAAGAACATGACCCTTCAAGATTAATAGATTCTTAAAAGATGTTTGTAAACATCATAAGTTTATTGTGATTAAAAAATAAAAAAAAATCAAGATAAACTATTTGTAGCGATCATATTTCTACCAAATCACTCTTACAAGTATAGGTTCAAGATTGCACACTATTCCCTTTCATATACACAAAGATTGGGTCCATGAGTGCAAATATCAATTACAACAAAGCATAGTTAATTATCTAGATATGATTGAAAATTTTAACATATTGACCAATTGATTCAAACATCTTTTACATTATTCCTCTATCTTTAGAATCTAAGCATTATATTTAATTCATTTAACTTTTGTATCTAATTTTAGTATTGATTTAGTTTTGTAATAGTATACTTTATTTTCGTATACCATTAGTGTTTGAATTATCATTTGTTTGTGTGCTTCATTGGCATACCCCCTTTAAGGTTTTCTATTTCTTTCACAATTTTGTTTCGCCCACCTTTATTTTTTCCACTAAGATTTTGTTGGCATTTAAATTCGCACCTCTGGAATGCGTATTTGAAACAAATAGTTATGCACAGATAAACTGCTCTTCAAATTAGGAGGGGAAGCTCCCTCTTCTTGATGGTGTTTGAAAGAAAGTAAACTAAAACTAAGTTGCCTATCTTTTTGATCAGCTTGGAGCACAAGGTTTTTTAAACACAAACATCGCAGCTGAGATTTTCCGGTTTTAAGGACTTCAACTACGACTAACTTAAACTAAAGATGTTTCTGGCTTCTCAAGTAATAGCAGAGCAAGAGAAACTAGAAATGGACAGGGTGGATTTTCTGACAAAATACTTTAATAACCTCTCTCTCAAAAAACACCTACACACTTCACTGTAAGTTGAAATCAAGATCATAAAAGCAGAACATAAATAACGGAAATATGAGATTTTGGACCAAGGCAAAGGAGGCTCATGATTTTATTACTCAAATCTCTGGAACAAAACTCCCTTCTAACATGCCTGGAACAAGAAGTTGCAGCTAAAGAGGCTTGCAATCTTGCTCTTACACACTGGAAAACAACAATTACACTAACTCCTTGTTGGCTAAAGAGGCTCAACAATTTGCTTATCACAACACAATTTGAACAATACTCAAATAACAAATAGAAGGCACAATAGGCTCAACGTTTTGTTATCACTAGCATGGTTAAAGAAACTAAATGAGAAAAGGCTCTTATTTATAGAGAAGTAGAGGAGTAGGGAACCCTAAAATCTCCTTGCTTTCACAATCTAGGGCTTGCTCAGCAAGCAAGCTTTATTACTAAATCTAGAAAGAAGATAACATCTAAAACCCTAGAAAGCAGAAAAAGCAGGAAATGCCAACTATTACATTTTATCCTCTTTCTATCCTCAAAGAATGGATAAGGTTTATTCCAAGAATAGAAAGAAAGTGGGAAAGAAAGCTTCTGGAAGAAAGCTGCTTTAAAGCTCGATCACATCCGCTAGGAAGTTAGAGAATGTGTCCTGGTTCGGTGCATCTATACCATCAACAACAAAGCACTGCTTTTCAAGGATATCTTCAGCATCTGCAATAGATCTCAGGAAATCTTTGACCTCATTGGCCGCTTTCTCGAACTTTGCTAACATCATCAAAATATGACCTATCCTTCCGCCAACTGGACTGCAACTATGAACAACACTCTGAAATTGATCTTGTACTTCCTCAACCCGACGTAGGAACCATCTTCAAGACTGTACTAAGAAGGGATCTCTATGATGAATTCGCTGATGAAAAGAAGAGCTTCAACCACCCTTTGTCTGTAGGCGATGAATTCCTCAGATATCCTCTCATAGGTTTTAACTTTGAAAACATGACGCTCTCTCCAGGCAAGGATTTGTCTCTTGTGTTCTCTTGAAACTGCTGAACCGTAAGCCGTGTCTAAATCAGCAATGATGATCTCATGTCTCGGTTTTACTTCAGCCAGTGTCTGTTCAAACCCTTGGATGCCTTGACATAGCTCATGAGCGTTTTCTCTTAACTGGAACATCTATGCCAAAATCTCCTTTCCTCTGACAATGAAGCTCTTGATCCACTCCTGAGTCTCTTTCCCACATATGACCAGCTGTCTTAACTACTGATGATCAGCTCGTGTCTCTAGAATCTGGGGCAACAACTAGGTTACCTGTGAAGAACTATGAACAAGGTTAGAAATGAAAAGCCTGAGCTGCTGATTTTCAGCCTTGAGGGCTGCCTTGTCCTCTCCATCCTCGAGTACTCTTTCCTGAAGGTTTTCGGATGCAACACTGAAGAGACTCAAATCTGCCTGTCTGGTATTTCTACCGAGATTCACCTTGACCATGACAAAGTCATCCATGTTCACCTCATCCCTGTTCTTGTCTTCTGGGGGCAATGCAGTCTCCATGACTATCTCGTTATCAGGATTCCTATCAAAGTGAACTTGTTTCTTTGCCTTCTTCTTTGGAGGTTCCTGATAGATGTTATCAAGATCATCAACACCCATCTAATATGAAGGCCTTCTTCTAACACTATCTAAGGAGTTCTCAAGCCAAGACACGGTAGTATCTTTACTAACTTCCTCAGGAGGTGCAACTGTAATCTCTTCATCATCTTTGATATCAAGATCAATATGAATCGGTGAAGAACCTATTAAAGGTACATAAACATGTGTTGAAGGCGGCTCCTCTGCATCTTTATGAGGTATGGGCTCATCAGGAGGAACTTTTGAATCAGCTGTAGGCTGCTCCTGTATGACTATGCCTGAGAAATCCAACCTTCTTTTTACATTTTTATTTGATCTACTACCTTTGACGCCATCTTGAGACTAACTTTTTCCCTTACCTTTTGACTGTGCTCTGGAAGAAGAGGGAAATGTCCTTGGCGGCTCTGCTATTGGAATGGAGTTCTTCCTTTTAAGGATTAGGAAAACCTTACTATGCTCAAGGACTTGTCTTGTTCTGTCTTCAACTGAAAGAGATTCCTTGTTAGCCCAATTAACTTGTGGAAGGGGTTGATCCTCGATTCACTTTTGAGCATACATCGGGAGAAGCACGCCCTCGTCATCATCTGATAACCCTTCTATGTCTTCATTTAAGCAATCCTTCATCTGATGGAGAGTGAGCCTGCTATAACTATGTCTCCGCACCTCGAACTCATCTATACAATTAGCCCAAAAATCTTCAAGTGCGGCTATATGATCATAGTTCTTCTCCAATCGGCCAGCGTAGACACCATGAGGATCAAATGATCGTCTCTCATTGTAAGATTTGAGGCCGAATTTATCTAACTCTTCTCCCATTGTCTTGGCATTTGCAACAGTCCTGCATGTATAAATTCCCAACCCTAATGGAAACTGGAGGGAGGGTTTCCTTCTGTTCCTCAAGACTGTGTGGACACCGTGGGCCTGCCTCAAGAACTCCATGAAGATGACCTCATCTGAGGGGTACCTTGGCAACATGAGTGGGGCACCTTAATAGCCATAGACCCTGAGATAGGTGAAAGTGGGAAACTGTATAAACCAATCAGCCCACTCCACCATCGCTGCCCTGGCAACTGAAGATATACGGACATGCAACTCATTGTCTAGGTCCCGCACTGTGTACATCAGAAAAGCCTCATTCACCCTTTTGTAGTGGTGCAACGACTTCGTGAACTCCAATTGGGGATAGTAGATATATATGTGTTGTATGCTCAAAGATCCCTCGGCGTTTAACCCTCTGAATTGACCTTGATAGGCCACCAGGTAGACTAGGTATGACACCATGTGGAATACATGAAACTGGAAGTATTCTGTTATTTGCTGATGTAGGCAGTCACTAATCAAAGTAGGCCAATCATAGAACTCGGTTTTCTTCATGATGTGGGGTATGGCGTAAAACATCCAAGGTTGAAACTTTGTGGCATCTTCTGAGCCAATGACCCTGTTGAGCAAAGTGATGATGATGGCAATCTCGTCCTTCAACTCTCCTCGCCCAATGTTCTTTGGCAAGGTCTTGTGTTTTTCTTTCATCCACCTCTGTGCAATCTTCTTACTATATTTATCTTTATGCATATTCCATATCCTTTCACATTCACCCTTTGAGAGAGTAACGCTTTCAGGCCACGGGGGAATGGAAAAACACTTCTCGATCATATCAGGCTTTAGACTGCAAATCAATCTGCCATCTGCTGATTGGATCTCCCTAGTAGCTGAGTTGTAATGCTTAATGCAAGTGATTACAAACTCAAGGCTCTGAACTGATATAGGAATTGACGCTGCTGCGAGGAGTCCAAAATGTCCTAGGTTCTTGATTGAGGTGTTTCCTGCTCTCTCCAAGGCGTGTAGATCAAACACCAGCTTGATATGATGCAAGTCTATCTCAGCAGTTTTGATGTAATCGTGATAGAGAGCTGATTCAGTCTTGAAAACATTGGGAGTGTACTTCATTTCAAAAAACTTCAAGAATGATTGTAAACTCGCCTTGGTTCTGATAAGTTTTGAGCGATTTCTATTTTTAGAATGTTGATTTTCTTGCTCCAACGGACAAATTTTTCTCGAGATATGGGTTTTGCTCAGATTCGATACAAGACAAACCTGCATCGTCCGCTTTTGAAAATTTTGAATTTTCCCTCGAAAAAAGTAGCAAACCCTAATTTCTTCAAATTTTCAATTTAAAAGCCGCACTGGTTTTCGTAACAAGATTAGAAATGAACCCAGCTGATTAGATTTGCAAACCCCCGACTCGCTGATCGAAAAAGTTCCAACCCTAGGTTTGAAATTTTCTTGAAAAAGCCGGATATGGGTTTTCTTTAGAAGACTGACATTGAAAGGACCCAGATGGTTGATATTTGAATGCACCGAGGTTTCTAAATCGACATGCAAAATAAAAGCACTTGCTGCAACTTGATGAAGTTCTTGAAAAATTCTTCAGAAGATTGAGACAAAAAGACCCAGATGACTGAAAAATGGAATGCCTTGGCCTTCTCCTTGAAAAATTCGATCTTCTGGATGACAAAGCTTGAAAAAGCAAGGGTTTATGCTTGCTGATTTGAAAAATCTGATGTAAAACCAGCAACTATGGATTCTTGAATCACAAAAATTCTTCAAACTTGCTGCTCCAACTTTCTCCTCTGGATGCTACCTGCAAAAATAATGAAAAATACATGAAAGAATGATGTTAAATAGACTTTAGGGCTTTGGATTAGGTTTTTCTTTCTTTTCTTTTATTTCCAAAACCCTAAAACTCATCTTCATTGAACTTGGACGCCATCCTTCACTTGGTAATTTTGAAACTTTTTGAAAATCTCAAAAATTTCTCTAAGGCATGAAAATTTGGGTGCCCTTCTTCACCTGGGGCGCCCACTTCCTCCAGTGTTAGTTTATTTTTTGATATTTTCAACTTTTCACCATTTTGACATGCTACTTCGCCTCTGATTTCCCGTTGGCAGATTGATCCGACAGGCGAGCTGAAGGTTTCATGGCAGAGCTTGACTGATTATGAGAAAGAAGTTCTGGAGTCACCTTTGGCTAAAAACTTGATCTTGACCTTCAAATTCATGGGAGCCTTTTCCTTCGAGGGGCTCCGAACTTTGACAGTGTTGGCCATTTTTCTGATCTTCAATTTCTTTATAAACTCTTCTCTTATAGACGATCTCATCGAATCTAGAGCTCTGGGCGTCGGATCGACTGAAGACTATGCTCATCGCGAAGCTGACGAAATATGAAGAGGGGTCTTCTGGAATGATCTTCGCCAAAAGTGGGTTTTAACCCCTCAAAAGTTTGGGCGCCCATCTTGGCTGGGGCCGCCCATTTCACCCAGACTTAGATTATTTTTTGTCTTTCTATTGCTTACTTCTAAAACTTCATTCTCAACCTTCGTCGTACTCCCTGTTTGGCTCTTCATATCTCGCAACTGCAGACTCCGATCGATGTGCTGAGTGTCTCACTAGAAAGCTGGATCATTTGTGACAAGATCGTGTTAGAGCCTTATCTGCAAATTCATCTGATAGACCCATTGAAAACTTGGGCGCCCTTCTTTACAAGGGGCTCCCACTTTTACCAGACTTAGCCATTTTTTTGATCTTTTTCGACTTCCAGTTTGAAACCTTCATTTTGAACCTTTGTCTTCGATCTGAATTTACTGGAGATTGGGCAGTCAGATGATTTGACGGAGATAGGCGTGTCGAAGCCAGCTAAACACTGAAGAGATCGAGCATACTTTTGAACCCTGACTGTTGGAGAAGGTGCCTCAAAAATTTGGGCACCCTTCTTCACCTGGGGCGCCCAAACTTACCAGACTTAGTCAATTTTTGATCTTTTTTTAAATTCTTCACGTTGACTTTAGTTTTGATACCCCTGTTTGACGTTGAATTCCAGATGACTGAGTGATTTGATAACCGCACCGCTGAATCCATCACGGAGCTGGCAGAGAACTGAACAAGTTTGACTGGAGGCGAAAACCCTAATTCTGACATTTGATGCCCTAAAAAGATGGGCACCCTTCTTCAACAGGGGCGCCCTAACTTGCCAGTGTTAGAAAATTTTCATGAATTTTCAATTTTCTTTCTCATTCTTCGTGCATGTTCATCATTTCAGCTTCTGTCGAATGCTTCGAACGTTGAATCTGATGCCTGGCAGCCGGCTGACCTCCATTGATGACCTCGGAGCTCCAGATATGCTTCTGAAAAAGTAGAATAGACCCACTAGGGCAAAATTGACCATTTCAAGATTCTGACTGCACCAGTCTGATGTGGATGTATTTTGAGCCAATAAAAATTAGTTTGGACTTCAAGGACTAACTTTCTATTTTTAGGAATTTTTGCTGCATTAATTCCAAGAAAGTCTTTGCAGTTCCGTAAACGCTACTAAGCTTAGAAAATTTTCCCAAAAATAGCAGCTTCCTAAAATTTAGGGATGAAAACCGAGATCCTGGTTTTGTAAGTTGTCAGCCTCGAGCAGACCTGCATCATTAGAAATTGAAAATTTTGTGTTTTGACCCTCCATGCAAGACATGCACACCCAAATTTTGACCTTTTTGACTGTTTCGACAAGATTTTTACTCATTTCTTCAAAATGTCTAAGTGTAACAAAAATTTTAATTTTGGGGTACAACATTGGCTCTGTTTGGGGACCATGGCGGATACTTACGGCATAGGAGAACCATAGAATCTCTGGAGTTTGAGCTTAGACCAGTGCCTTGTCCATTGGGTATCAGAGTCAGCATCATTTCCTAATCACCTATTTTGCAAGACATTCCTTAATCACCTATAACCGGACTTCCTAGAAATCACCTAATAGTTGGACTTCCCTATAAATCACCTAAAACAAGACTCCTAATCACCTAAAACACGACAGGACTGTTACGGAAAGGGGAAACACAACATAACGAAAACATCACGGAAAGGGGAAAAACATTACAAAAAACAATGAAAAATATTTAGAAAGATTGTTTTGAGAACTTACTCCACCCCCGAAGGGATGAAGTGCTTGAGGTACTGCCCGCTGTGTGGTAGAGGGAGGAGACTTCCATCCAAGCGCAAGAGAATATAGGTGTTCTCTCTGGCGGGCTCATGAATCTTGAAAGGTCCCAGCCACAAGGAATCAAATTTGTTGTGCATTCCCTTGGGCTCATGTCTCTTATCCCATAGGACTTGATCTCCAACCTAGAAATCTCGTTGGCGAGCTTTGTTGTCAAAAAATTTCTTCACTTGCTCCTGGTGCTGAGTGATTCTATCTACTACCTCCATCCTTTCTTCTTGAAGCTTTGTCAGGTGCAAGATTTGCTTTTGAATTGGATAAGTGAATTCTCCATCTTCTACTGTGGTTGCAAGCTGCAAAGTGGACAACTCCAACGTGATAGGCATCACGCTTTCTGCATCTACAGGAGGATAAAGGTGAGGGTACCAATGGCTCTTCGAAGTAATTCTATCGGCCCAGAGAGCATCATATAGTTTCTTGTGCCAAGTCCGTTGACTGGAATCAACCAACTTGCGAATGATTGTGACAATGTTCTTGTTCGACGATTCAGCTTGTCCATTACCCTGCGGGTAATAATCTGATGAATGAGATAGTGTAATGTTGTGATCAAAACAAAACTCCATTAGCTCCTCGGATGAGAAACACGTTGCATTATCTGTCACAATTTTGCGAGGCACTCCAAAGCGCATGACAATGTTTTCCTTTAAGAACTCACACACGACCTCGGACGTAGCTCGCTTGGTAGGAATGGCTTCAACCCATTTAGTGAAATAATCAGTGGCTGTAAGGACATAAATATGTCTTCGCCGGAATGTGGCGATGAGACCAATGAATGAAACCCCATTGTCGTGAAATGGATTGTCTATAATCAACTGGCCCGAGATGAGCTGGCTACAACTTCGGCTTACAACAACTGGCTGAATACAATTACATTTATGTAATTCCACTGGTGATGCATCGTATGGAACATGGTCAGCCAAAAGAACTGCGGTTCGCAAGATTTTGAAGTTATCACTTTGAAGAAAAGGACCACCGCGACGCTTGATTGTGGAAAGCTTCCAAAGAAGCATTGTTGTTGATCCTTGGTAACACACAACAAGAATGTTTCGTCAAGACCCCGCTTGTACAAAACATTGCTGATGATTACATAATTCTTTGCTTTCAGCTTAAGCGTCCTCCTTTGTTGCTTGTTCAGGTGATTTGGACAATCACCATACGTTAGGTAATACCATATCTTAGTAAACCATTCTCCCAAAGATTCAATCAGCAAGACCATTGGAAGATCTTCTTTAACTTCAGGTTCGATCTTAGGTATACCTTTGGCTCAAAGCTTCTTATCTCCATCCTCTGCTATCAACTAACAAAGACCTCTCCCGCAAACAAGTTTGGTCGGCTTGATCTCCAAGTCATACTCTTGCACCTTCGCGACCCAGTTACCTCTCTTGGAGCCCATCTCTTGTTGAGTCAACACGCTTTTCACTACTTGATCTGTGACATATACAATAGTGTGAGAATTCAAGATATAAAATCTGAAGTTCTTTACAGCTTGAACGACCGCATAGGCATTCTTTTCAATCTGAGAGTATCTTGATTCGCATTCCTTGAAACTACAACTCATAAAAGCTATGGGAGATTCACTTTCCATTTATCTTCTCAGGTCGATGGCGCATGCAGTATGCCGTTACACAATAAAGGATGAACTCCTCTTTCAAAATTAGGATGACTAACACCTGAGCCTTAACCGATGGCTCTTTTAATGCTGCAAATGCCTTCTTGCCTCTTCCTCATTCCATTTGAAAACTATCTTCTTCTTCATCATAGTAGATATATCTTTAGTCAACTCAGAAAAATCTGGTACAAATCTTCATATGAAATTTACCTTACCAAAGAAAGAGTGTACCCCAGTTCTGCTTGTTGGAAGAGACAAACTTTGGATAGCATCAACCCGACTCGGGTCAATTCGAGTTCCCTCCTTGGAGACAATGTGGCCAAGCAATTTTCCTTCTGTCACCGCGAAGATAGACTTCTTGGGATTTAATGATATTTTATGATATCTGCATCTCTCAAAGACCTTCCCTAGATGTGAAAAATGATCTTCTCGTGTCTTCGAGAAAACAGTGAGGTCATCTAGATAGACAACTATTACTTTATTCTTCAAGTCACCAAATGCCAAATCCATGGCTCTTTGAAATGTAGCACCGGCGTTGATAAGGCCGAAGGGCATTCTTTCATAGGCAAATGTACCCCATGGGGTTGTGAATGCCATTTTGAATTGATCTTCTGCAGTTACTGCTATTTGATTATAACCAGAAAAACCATCCAATAAGGACAACATCTTTGAACCGGTAACCGTCTGTAAAGTGTGCTCCATGATCGGCAAAGGATAATTATCCTTGAGTGATGATTGATTCAAATTCTTGAAATCAACGCAAATTTTGATTTCTCTGTTCTTCTTGCGCACAGGAACTATATTCGACACCCAAGTGGGATAATGGATCGGAAAGATGATCTTTGCATTCACCATCTTCTGGATCTCCGTGTAGATGGTGTCTTGAATCCGCGGATTGTAGTGTCTTTGCTTTTTCCTGAAGGGCTTTGCTTCAGGTTGAAGAGGAATTGTGTGAGACAATTCTCTTGGTGTAAAAACTTTCAAATCTTCATATGACCAAGTGAATACATCTCGATATTGCTGGAACAACGAGACGAATCTCTCACTCTCTTTTGCAGTACAACATGTACCCAAATTAACAAGCCTAGGCTTGTCAACTGTACCAATATTGATTTGTTGATATTTGGCAGAGGTTCTGTCGCTTGAGTTTCTTTGGTCTTAAATGTATCTGTCGTGCCTATCAAAAATATTCTCCAAGGAAACCAAACCCTTGGGAATTTTATTTCCTTTCAACTAGATTATGCTTGAATCAAGTTCTTCTGAAATTTCTTTACCTTTAGCAAGCTTTGGCGTATCTGAAGCTTCTGTTATTGCTTCCCTATGAGTAGATGAACTTCCCTCAAAGAACAATTCTTTGAAATTATCTCCCATAACGAGAAACTCCTTAATGTGGTCATCATCATTAAAAACTTGCCAATTATCATAGTTGTTAGGTACAGCTGGCTTGTAGATTAATTCAATGGCAAACGCATTCTGACGGAAGTCAGAATGTGGCATGAAAAGTGAAGCTGACACCGCGAGGGCATCTGCTCTACTATTTTCTAGACATGGAATATACTTGATATCAAATGCTTCGAACCAATCTATTGCATTCCACACCCTATTTCTATAGTGTCGAAGATGATCTGCTTTCACTCTGAATTGATCTTTGACTTGCTTCACAACAAGCTCTGCATCACCTTCGACCCTAAGATGTTTGATACCCATGTCCTTTGAATTTTTGAGACCTAGTAAAAGCGCCTCATATTCCGCTGTGTTGTTCGTACATTCAAATTGCAAGAAATATGCAAAAGGATACAACTTTCCTTCAGGAGAACTTATCACAACTCCCGCTCCCGAGCCAATAGTGGAACAACTACCATCAAATTGTAAAGTCCACAACTTAGGATCTTCTGCTGATTTGTCTAGGGTACACGCGATCTCTTGACTTTCTTTAGGAATTTCTGACAGCATGGCGTAAGTACCAAGACCCGTTTCTTGATATAGAACTTGAGCTTGAGGATCTTGAGACTTCACGACCACAAATCGGGATTTGGGTTCTGGCTCCAGCTTGAAAGTTCCATTCTTCAATGGAATATTCGTAGAAGAGCAATCCATTTGAATCTCTCCACCGAGGTCCTTGCAAAATCTTCTGCTTAATAGCATCCCATAGCTCAATGGAATGTCAGCTACAAGGATGGTCATCATGATTTTCTTTTCAGGACAAGCCGCCAACCTTACTTGAGCATTTTTTAATTGACCAACTAATGGTACTAACTTGGACTCCAGTGAGTAACATTTGTCTCTTATCTTAGTGCACGAAAGTCCTAAAGCATTCATCACTTGCAAAGGCATGACATTGTCTGAAGCTCCAGAATCGATGATACAATTGCTCAACTTGTATCCCCCTATATATAGAGAAACATAAAAGGGCTTAGGCTTGTCTTCCGTTGGAACGGATGATTCGAGCAATGTGGGCTGCTTGACAGGTCCTTTCTTCACGAATTTGAGAAGTCGGTCCACTTGCTCTGGATGATCTTGGAGATACTCTAACTAAGAAATTTTCACTTTGTTCTTCATCAAGGAATCTACAATATCAAAATTTGTTGAGGACGAGTCTTCAGCAACTATTTTCACGTTCTCTTGAGAAGACTTAACATTTGAAGTAGAAGCTACTTCTTTTTTTTTGTCTTTTGATATCTTCAGTCTCTCTTCTTCCTCTTCTCTATGAGCCCTTAGATGTTGAGCTCTGGTGAACACAGGAGTTGTATGATTCTCAGGATTTACTGCAAGAGAGTACTGACGGATATCTTCTTCTTGATCTTCAAAATTGGGTTCACTTTCAAAGTAGCCCATTGCGGAGTCGCCATCGAAGTTGTCTGATTGAGGTAAGACAACATTCGAACTTGGATTTGGAATGAAACCTGGTGTAGGTGTAGCTTCGGCATATCCCATTATTTCGTTCATTCTGACATTTTCGGGGCAAGAGGCGCCGGTATGTTAAGTGGAATCATGAAAAGAGCAAAACACAACATTTTGTGTATTGTCGGCCGCTTGCGTTGGTGGAGGTGGCCCTCTTGGCCTATAATTGTTGTAAGGCTGAAAATTATTTCCCTCGGCTGATACGACTGTTGAGGTTTATAAGGCTGCTGTGGTGCTTGATATTATTGTGGCGCTGGTAAAGCAAGTGGTGGTGCAACTTGAGCAAGAGGCGTAGGATGGAGTGGCAATTGCCTCTTGAGAATAGTCACTTCATTAGCAACCCTTTGACGTAACAGATCGGCATAATTTTGAACCAAAGGCCTAATAGCATCCCCTCTGATCTTTCCTGAAGTGATCATGTTGTCTTCAATTTCTATGGCACCTTGTTGTGCTTCTCCCAGTTCTGTCTCGTGGGCCGATCTCAAGATAAAAGCCATCTCTGATGGAAGTGCATTGACAAAACTGCTCAACAAGATCTCAGGTGATGGATTGAGTGTATATGAGAGACGAGTGACCAGGCGGTTGAACCTTGCCATGAACTCCCTCATTGGTTCATTGTCCTCCTTCTTTGAATTTGAAAGCTAAGTGAATAACTGGTGGCTATCTTCAGCTGGCTTGAACCTCGCAAGGAACTTCTTGGTCATAGTATTCTAGTTGTTTATGCAACCGGGTTCCAAGTGATTAAACCATTCGGCAACAGCTCCCGCGAGAGTCTCAACAAAGAGACGTACAACAATATCTTCATGAGCTACATGCAAAACAACGCAAGCCATTGAAAAGGCTGAAATATGATCGTCGGGATGTTGACTCCCATCACCTTGGAAACATGGAAAGTGCTTCCTTGACCCCTTAGGCAATTCATGATTTGCTCCTAAGGCCAAAGGTCCGATATGATCACCCCAAGGTAGTGGGGGACCTCTTCTCCGATTGCGATTGTGGTTGTTGTTGTTATCGTTGTTGTTGTTGTTGTCATCCATTGCTTCGAGTTCTTCTTCCTCGAACACAGGTATAGTGTTGAACTCAGGAATTGCGTCAAACTCAGGAACTGTGTTAGAAGACTCTCCAATTTGTGTAGGAAGTGTCCGCGAAAGGAAAGGATCAACTTCTTCTTGGAAGAGTGGATTTGTTCTTGTTCTCCTCCTTGTATAGACTATGTATGCCAGGATTTTCTAGTCCCACGTGGGTGGTGGCAAGACAGGTCTTCCGGCTGCAATATTGGCTTTCTCTTCCTCTTTGTCTAGAATAACAGCAGCGTTTCTCCACTGAGCAGGGGTCTCCTTCTTCTCAAAGATAAAACTCCTTAAGCTACTAATGATGTCTACTTGCTCCCCTTCAATTATCTGGAAACTCGGTTGGATAACTGGAGGTGTAAGATCAGGTTGTTGAATTGAAGCAGTAGGATGCCAGATAGTCATACCCGTGAGATAAAGCCTAAGCTTTCTTTGTTGTTTAAAGCCTCGTGCCCCATAGTGGGCGCCAGAAAACTGTTGGTGTTTAAATTCACACCTTTGGAATGCGTATTTGAAACAGACAACTATGCAAAGATAAACTGCTCTTCAAATTAGGAGGGGAAGCTCCCTCTTCTTGATGGTGTTTGAAAGAAAGTAAACTAAAACTAAGTTGCCTATCTTTTTAGTCAACTTAGAGCACAAGGTTTTTTAAACACAAATGCCGCAGCTGAGATTTTCTGGTTTTAAGGAATTCAACTACGACTAACTTAAACTAAAGACGTTTCTGGCTTCTCAAGTAATAGTAGAGCAAGAGAAACTAGAAATGGACAGGGTAGATTTTCTGAAAAAATACTTTAATAACCTCTCTCTCAACAAACACCTACACACTTCATTGTAAGTTGAAATCAAGATCATAAAAGCAGAACATAAATAACGAAAATCTGAGATTTTGGACCAAGGCAAAGGAGGCTCATGATTTTATTACTCAAATCTCTGGAATAGAACTCCCTTCTAACATGCCTGGAACAAGAAGTTGCAGCTAAAGAGGCTTGCAATCTCGCTCTTACACACTAGAAAACAACAATTACACTAACTCTTTGTTGGCTAAAGAGGCTCAACAATTTTCTTATCACAACACAATTTGAACAATACTCAAATAACAAATAGAAGGCACAATAGGCTCAGTGTTTTGTTATCACTAGCACGGTTAAAGAAACTAAATGAGCAAAGGCTCTTATTTATAGAGAAGCAGAGGAGTAGGGAACCCTAAAATCTCCTTGCTTTCACAATCTAGCACTTGTTTAGCAAGCAAGCTTTATTACTAAATCTAGAAAGAAGATAACATCTAAAACCCTAGAAAGCAGAAAAAGCGGGAAATGCCAACTATTACATTTTATCCTATTTCTATCCTCAAAGAATGGATAAGGTTTATTCCAAGAATAGAAAGAAAGCAGGAAAGAAAGCTTCTGGAAGAAAGTTGCTTTAAAGCTCGATCACATCCGCTAGGAAGTTAGAGATTGTGTCCCGGTTCGGTGCATCTATACGATCAGCAACAAAGCACCACTTTTCAAGGATATCTTCAACATCTGCAATAGATCTCAGGAAATCTTTGACCTCATTGGCCGCTTTCTCGAACTTTGCTGACATCATTGAAATATGACCTATCCTTTTGCCAACTGGACTGCAACTATGAACAACACTCTGAAACTGATCTTGCACTTCCTCAACCCGACGTAGGAACCATCTTGAAGACTGTACTAAGAAGGGATCTCTATGACGAATTCGCTGATGAAAAGAAGAGCTTCAACCACCCTTTGTCTATAGGTGATGAATTCTTCGGATATCCTCTCATAGGTTTTAACTTTGAAAACATGATGCTCTCTCCAGGCAAGGATTTGTCTCTTGTGTTCTCTTGAAACTGCTGAACCGTAAGCCGTGTCTAAATCAACAATGATGATCTCATGTCTCAGTTTTACTTCAGCCAGTGTCTGTTCAAACCCTTGGATGCCTTGACATAGCTCATGAGCGTTTTCTCTTAACTGGAACATCTGTGCCAAAATATTCTTTCCTCTGACAATGAAGCTCTCGATCCACTCCTGAGTCTCTTTCCCACATATGACCAGCTGTCTTAACTGCTGATGATCAGCTGGTGTCTCTAGAATCTGGGGTAGCAACTGGGTTACCTGTGAAGAACTATGAACAAGGTTAGAAATGAAAAGCCTGAGCTGCTGATTTTCAGCCTTGAGGGCTGCCTTGTCCTCTCCATCCTTGAGTACTCTTTCCTGAAGGTTTTCGGATGCAACTCTGAAGAGAATCAAATCTGTATGTTTGGTATTTCTACTGAGATTGGCCTTGACCATGACAAAGTCATCCATGTTCACCTCATCCCTATTCTTGTCTTCTGGGGGCAATGCAGTCTCCATGACTATCTCGTTATCAGGATTCCTATCAAAGTGAACTTGTTTCTTTGCCTTCTTTGGAGGTTCCTGATAGATGTTATCAAGATCATCAACACTCATCTGATATGAAGGCCTTCTTCTAACCCTTCCTAAGGAGTTCTCAAGCCAAGACATGGTAGTATCTTTACTAACTTCCTCAGGAGGTGCAACTGTAATCTCTTCATCATCTTTGATATCAAGATCAATATGAATCGATGAAGAACCCGTCAAAGGTACAAAAACATGTGTTGAAGGCGGCTCCTCTTCATCTTTCTGAGGTATGGGTTCGTCAGGAGGAACTTCTGAATCAGCTGTAGGCTGCTCCTGTATGACTATGCCTGAGAAATCCAACCTTCTTTTTACATTTTTATTTGATCTACTACTTTTGATGCCATCTTGAGACTGACTTTTTCCCTTCCCTTTTGATTGCGCTCTGTAAGAAGAGGGAATTGTCCTTGGCGGCTCTGCTACTCGAATGGAGTTCTTCCTTTTAAGGATTAGGAAAACCTTACTATGCTCAAGGACTTGTCTTGTTCTATCTTCAACTGAAAGAGATTCCTTGTTAGCCCAATTAACTTGTGGAAGGGGATGATCCTCGATTCGCTTCTGAGCATACATCGAGAGAAGCACGTCCTCGTCATCATTTGATAACCCTTCTATGTCTTGATTTAAGCAATCCTTCATTTGATGGAGAGTGAGCTTGCTATAACTACGTCTCCGCACCTCGAACTCATCTATACAATTAGCCCAAAAATCTTCAAGTGCAGCTATATGGTCATAGTTCTTCTCCAATCAGCCAGCGTAGACACCATGAGGATCAAATGATCATCTCTCGCTATAAGATTTGAGGCCGAATTTATCTAACTCTTCTCCCATTGTCTTGGCATTTGTAGCAGTCCTGCATGTATAAATTCCCAACCCTAATGGAAACTGGAGGGAGGGTTTCCTTCTGTTCCTGAAGACTGTTTGGACACCATGGGCCTACCTCAAGAACTCCATGAAGATGACCTCATATTAAGGGTACCTTGGCAACATGAGTGGGGAACCTGAATAGCCATAGACCCTGAGATAGGTGAAAGTGGGAAACTGTATAAACCAATCAGCCCACTCCGCCATCACTGCCTTGGCAACTGAAGATATACAGACATGCAACTCATTATCTAGGTCTCGCACTGTGTACATCAGAAAAGCCTCGTTCACAGTTTTGTAGTGGTGTAACGACTTCGTGAACTCCAATTGGGGATAGTAGTTATATATGTGTTGTACGCTCAAAAATCCCTCGGCGTTTAACCCTCTGAATTGACCTTGATAGGCCACCAGGTAGACTAGGTATGCCACCATGTGGAATACATGAAACTGGAAGTATTCTATTATTTGCTGATGTAGGCAGTCACTAATCAAAGTAGGCCAATCATAGAACTCGGTTTTCTTCATGATGTGGGGTATGGCGTAAAACATCCAAGGTTGAAACTTGGTGGCATGTTTTGAGCCAGTGACCCTATTGAGCAAAGTGATGATGATGGCAATCTCATCCTTAAACTCTCCTCGCCCAACGTTCTTTTGCAAGGTCTTGTGTTTTTCTTTCATCCACCTCTGTGCAATCTTCTTACTATATTTATCTTTATGCATATTCCATATCCTTTCACATTCACCCTTTGAGAGAGTAATGCTTTTAGGCCACAGGGGAATGGAAAAACACTTCTCGATTATATCAGGCTTTAGACTGCAAATCAATCTGCCATCTACTGACTGGATCTCCCTAGTAGACGGGTTGTAATGCTTAATGCAAGTGATTACAAACTCAAGGCTCTGAACTGATATAGGAATTGACGCTGCTGCGAGGAGTCCAGAATGTCCTAGGTTCTCGATTGAGGTGTTGCCTGCTCTCTCCAAGGCGTGTAGATCAAACATCGGCTTGATATGATGCAAGTCTGTCTCAGCAGTTTTGATGTAATCGTGATAGAGAGCTGATTCAGTCTTGAAAACATTGGGAGTGTACTCCATTTCAGAAAAATCGAAGAATGACTGTAAACTCACCTTGGTTCTGACAAGTTTTGAGCAATTTCTATTTTTAGAATGCTGATTTTCTTGCTCCAACGGACAAATTTTTGAGAATTTTTCTGAGATATGGGTTTTGCTCAGAATTTCAATACAAGACAACCCAGATCGTCCGTTTTTGAAAATTTTGAATTTTCCTTGAAAAAGCAGCAAACCCTAATTTCTTCAATTTTTCACCGAAAAAGCTGGCACCTGGGTTTTGTTCAGAACAAGATTAGAAATGGACCTAGTTGATTAGATTTGCAAAACCTTGACGGTTGATCGAAAAAGCAGCCAACCCTAGGTTTTGAAATTTTCTTGAAAAAAAGCTGTGATATGGGTTTTCTTGAGAAGACTGATTGGAAAGGACCCAGATGGTTGAAATTTGAATGCATTGAGGTTTTCACTGACATGAAAAATAAAAGCACTTGCTGCAACTTGATGAAGTTCTTGAAAAATTCTTCAGAAGATTGAGACAAAAAGACCCAGATGACTGAAAAATGGAATGGCTTGGCCTTCTCCTTGAAAAATTCGATCTTCTAGATGACAAAGCTTGAAAAAGCAAGGGTTTATGCTTGCTGATTTGAAAAATCTGATGTAAAACCAGCAACTATGGATTCTTGAATCACAAAAATTCTTCAAACTTGCTGCTCCAACTTTCTCCTCTGGATGCTACCTGGAAAAATAATGAAAAATACATGAAAGAATGATGTTAAATAGAATTTAGGGCTTTGGATTAGGTTTTTCTTTCTTTGCTTTTATTTCCAAAACCCTAAAACTTAGCTTCATTGAACTTGGACGCCATCCTTCACTTGGTAATTTTGAAACTTTTTGAAAATCTCAAAAATTTCTCTAAGGCATGAAAATTTGGGCGCCCTTCTTCACCTAGGGCGCCCACTTCCTCCAGTGTTAGTTTATTTTTTGATATTTTCAACTTTTCACCATTTTGACATGCTACTTTGCCTCTGATTTCCCGTTGGTAGATTGATCCGACAGGCGAGCTGAAGGTTTCACGGCGGAGCTTGACTGATTCTGAGAAAGAAGTTCTGGAGTCACCTCTGGCTAAAAACTTGATCTTGACCTTCAAATTCATGGGAGCCTTTTCCTTCGAGGGGCTCCGAACTTTGACAGTGTTAGCCATTTTTTTTATCTTCAATTTCTTTATAAACTCTTCTCTTATAGATGATCTCATCGAATCTGGAGCTCCGGGCATCAGATCGACTGAAGACTATGCTCATCGCGAAGCTGACGAAATATGAAGAGGGGTCTTCTGGAACGATCTTCGCCAAAAGTGGGTTTTAACCCCTCAAAAGTTTGGGCGCCCATCTTGGCTGGGGCCGCCCATTTCACCCAGACTTAGATTATTTTTTGTCTTTCTGTTGCTTACTTCTGAAACTTCGTTCTGAACCTTTGTCGTACTCCCTGTTTGGCTCTTCGTATCTCGCAACTGCAGACTCCGATCGACGTGCTGAGTGTCTCACTAGAAAGCCAAATCATTTGTGACAAGATCGTGTTAGAGCCTTATTTGCAAATTCATCTGATAGACCCCTTGAAAACTTGGGCGCCCTTCTTTACCAGGGGTGCCCAGTTTTACTAGACTTAGCCATTTTTTTTATCTTTTTCGACTTCCAGTTTGAAACCTTCATTCTAAACCTTTGTCTTCGATCTGAATTTACTGGAGATTGGGCAGTCGGATGATTTGACGGAGACAGGCGTGTCGAAGCTAGCTGAACACTGAAGAGATCGAGCATACTTTTGAACCCTTACTGCTGGAGAAGGTGCCTCAAAAAGTTGGGCTCCCTTCTTCACCTGGGGTGCCCAAACTTACTAGACTTAGTCAATTTTTGATCTTTTTTTAAATTCTTTGCGTTGACTTTAGTTTGGATACCCCTGTTTGAGGCTGAATTCCGTATGACTGAGTGATCTGATAACCGCACCGCTAAATCCATCACGGAGCTGGCAGAGAACTGAACAAGTTTGACTGGAGGCGAAAACCCTAATTCTGACATTTGATGCCCTAAAAAGATGGGCACCCTTCTTCAACAGGGGCGCCCTAACTTGCCAGTGTTAGAAAATTTTCATGAATTTTCAATTTTCTTTCTCATTCTTCGTGCATGTTCATCATTTCAGCTTCTGTCGAATGCTTCGAACGTTGAATCTGATGCCTGGCAGCCGGCTGACCTCCATTGATGACCTCGGAGCTCCAGATATGCTTCTGAAAAAGTAGAATAGACCCACTAGGGCAAAATTGACCATTTCAAGATTCTGACTGCACCAGTCTGATGTGGATGTATTTTGAGCCAATCAAAATTAGTTTGGACCCTGGCAGACCAACTTTCTATTTTTAGAAAGTTTTGCCAGTATTAATTCCAAGAAAACCCAGAAAAACCCAGAAAATGTTACTAATTTTAGAAAATTTCTAAAAATAGCAGTTTTCCTAAAATTTAGGGATGAAAAACTGAGATCTGGGTTTTGTAAGTTAAGCTGCTCTGAGCAGACCCAAATCGTCAGAAATTGAAAATTTTGTGTTTTGACCACTCATGCAAGACATGTACACCCAAATTTTGACCTTTTTGATTGATTTAACAAGACTTTTACTCATTTCTTCAAAATATCTAAGTGTAACAAAAATTTTAATTTTGGGGTACAACATATTTTTATTTTCTCATTTATTTTTAGATATGATTGATTATTGATTAATTTTATTTCAACCCTTGCATCTCTTTTACACTATTTAGCCTTAAATTTTTTGTGAGTTGTTTGCATGTCAAAGTCACATCCATATCCCTAAATTCTCTTAGGAGAAGCCCTTGTTTGAATTTCCAAATGGTTGAATCTAGTGAGAATGGATTTTTTGATGATATTCATATGAACATTATTGTTGTTACCGCTATTATTGAACATGAGTTTGAAATTTCTTATCATAAATGATATTTGGAACAACAATAAAATTGTATGTGAGCTTGCTAATTTAGATAAGGTAGATAATCTTAAAAATTGGTTCAATATTTTCATTATTTATTTCTTATTACTTAAGTCATTTAGTTTGAAAATGCTTCAAGGTATTGGTGTTGAAGTTACTCTATCTATCTCTTTCAATTGTGCCTCATCCTCCTAGTTTTTTTCCTTATTTTTGTAATCCTCCTACTCATCTTCCTACCATATTGGATAGTATTGATATGACCATTAAATCCATCTTGAACTTTATGCATCTACTCATGTTGGTACCCAAAATCAACCATTCAAATAGGCATCTATCATCACACTTTGTAATTGTAATATATAATTATCATCCAATCTTATATTTGGATGATAAACATGCAAAAGGTTATATGTAATTTTTAAGGATCTGTGTTTAACAAAAGCATACAAATGTTTTTTATTACACTTGAAGTGATGTGCTTTTGAAATAATTATAGATGAAATATTATTGTAAACATTAGAGATGCTTATGTTTGCATGTCTCTTATGGATATATGAGGACATACAAAGTTGAGAGAGCTGAATCTATAAATAAGTTTAGGAGAACAAGGAGGTAAGGAGTGAGTTTCAACTATAAGGTAAGGACAACCATGTATATGTAATAGTGTTATGATATTGATGAGAAACATCACTTTTGTAATAATTGTGTTTATCATATTATTCTTCTTTTTGTGCATTTGCTTTAATTTGCAAGTTTGCATGTTTTCATAGTGTATCTCCATCACAAAATATAGTATTAGGTATTTGAATTTAAGTACACTTTGGGTAAAATTACCCTTTGAAATTGTTTATCATTAGCACATAGCTTCAATGTTTGATCAATAGATCTTAAGTGAACGAAAAATAAAATTTACTTATGATTAAGAATTTGTATTTGATTACGTCTCAATTTATGATTATTCTTACATGTTGTCTTATCTTGTAGGTACAATGGTAGATGAGAGATTAAATACATCACATAAATGAAATAGTTGAGATCAAATTAGAATTATACGTAGGGAGAGAGTGTTGACATTTAAATGAAGTTGATATTAATACTTGAAAATTTGTTCTATGATATTGTGTATATAATTACTTATATATTTGACAAGTACTTCAATAGTTGTACATTGTCAAACTATATTATCCATGGATGATTGTTAACTTGTTAAAATTGATAGGTTTATTTATGTCATAGGATAATTAGATTTGATAGGTACTCCAGTAGTTGTACATTATATATTAGTTAGCTTGTACAAGTTGATATATTTGGTAATTACAATTTAGATTTGTATTAGTGCATGTTGGATTTAATATTTATATATTTTATTTTAAAATGTGATATGCAACAAATACATCTATTTTTCACATACTCTTAAATATTTATGGAAGATACTTTATTTTAAAATTGATACACATATTGTAAACAACTTATATTATATTAATTAAAGCATATTATATTACATAACATTTAATAATATATGTATATATGATTTTTTACTTGAGGATTATAAGTTCTAAAGTGAATGACTATTGATACCATATGTCACATATTTGGTAATATTTTGATTAATATTTGAAATGAATATTTACGAGATATAATATTAATCCATTCTAATACTAATATGAATGATCACAATTGCTATAACAACAATTAGACCCTGCACAACTACTAGCCCCTCTAGTGATATATTTTATTTAAATGTAATAACTTTATTAGTGATATATTTTTATTTGAATTTAGCTTATGATATTATTATTTATATAATGTATTTATTATTATTTATTTTAAAAGAGTTGATCTTGATTTTAAGATTTCTAATTTTCATCTTATATTATATTTTTAGGTATAGAATTCACCTAAATGAATTATGGAGTCATGAATCTCAACTTCAATTTTTTAAATTTAATATCTAAATTTAAATATTGACAACTCGTTCCTATTAACCATCATGAATTAACCTAATATATGTTTATCAATTTTTGTATTATATTGTTATATTTAAAGAAATTCATTTTTATTTTGAAATCACTTAGAAATCATTAAAAGAGTATTCACATGAGCATGCCATACTAGAAACTCAAAGCATCCTAATTACATTACCACCTTGCATCATCATTTTAAGCATACTACATGCTTACATATTGTTTTGATTTTGGTTTATACCCATCAATCGGCTAGCTTAAGGGCTTGGTTGAGAAGAACATGACCCTTCAAAACTAATAGGTTCTTCAAAGATGTTTGTAAACATCATAAATTTATTGTGATTCAAAAATAAAAATATCAAGATAAACTATTTTTCAGTGATCATATTTCTACCAAACCACTCTTACAAGTATAGGTTCAAGCTTGCACACTAATTCCCTTCCATCTACATGAAGATTGGTTCCACAAGTGCAAATCTCAATTACAACAAAGCGTAGTTAATTATCAAATATTATTGAAAATTCTAACATATTGACCAATTGATTCAAACATCTTTTATATTATTCCTCTATCTTTAGAATCTAAGCATTATATTTAATTCATTTAACTTTTGTATCTAATTTCAACATTGATCACAATTTTTTTTTATCTAGGTTTAATATTTATTTAATTACCTTGGTTATTTATATTAGTGGTATATTTTCCCTTACATTATTTGGGGAACCTAACATTCCTAGAAAATCTAGGGTTTTAACTTTGGGGTTTAACCTTCCTTTAATTTTTTTTTAGATTTAGTTTTGTAATAGTATACTTTATTTTTATATATCATTAGGGTTTGGATTATCATTTGTTTGTGTGCTTCATTGGCATACCCCCTTTAGGGTTTTCTATTTATTTCATAATCTTATTTTTCCTTTAACCTTTATTTTTCTTTTAGGAAATTTATTTGCTCATTTATTTTTAGAAACGATTGATTGTTGATTAATTTTTTTGATAAGTAAGATGAGTTTGTATTAATATTGGGAAACTTTATAGTGCATAGCATGCCAAGAGCATGAGATTTAAACCAACAACCACCCAAAAACCCAACCAATTCATTACCATTTAAGATTCAAAATGACCACGCAGGGTCAACTGCCATCTACATCTTAGAAATTGTCCTTATGTTATACTTAACCATCCCCCAACCTAGACTAAAATGATATTTTTTAAATGACCACATAGGGTCGACCCAACACCTGCAAACCAGAATCTAACTACCAAGACAACTAGACATTTAATTGACCATATACTTTCACATCCCAAAATAGACCAAGACATAGGTTGAAATTTCAATAGATATTTTACCAAAGATTCTGTTGGGAAAAGACCCATAACTCATAGTGCCAAGTTGCATTTTGGGCCGTCATAAGATTGAATTTCTTCTTCAAGAATTCCACCCTAGCCAAAGCCAACCTGCGGTGTTGATCAACTCAAACCCTTCAATGTCTAGGAGAGAGGGGTAATAGTTAACAGTTGCTCCATACTCCTCCACCAGACCCAAGTTGCGTGGGTGAGGGCAACCCAACCCAATTCTCACCGTAGCCAGAACCTCATCCAAGCCAACCAGGAGATCTTTTTTGAAGAGTCTCTGCATAATAATCTTTGCTTTGCACTTAGGGACCCCAACATCCAAAATCCTTGCCAACACTCTAGAAGAAATGCTCAAGTCCAATCTGAAGCGTTCACTACCCTCCATGAAGCACCTCCCCATAATGAATTTCACAGTTGAGAGGGTGATGAAATCCAAATGCCGAATTATGTGACTCATACACAACAAAGTCATCGGCCCCCTAAAGGCCATTTGGAACTTGTAGCTCCACAACTGAACATGAGTGTCCATCCCTCCACAAACTAGACCTCTAGAAGAGACTCAGACAATAAACATCACCATAAAGCCCAAATTTAGCATTTAGTTTAATACACTTGTGAAGAATAAAGCCTTGACTGCTCGCCAACTCTCCATGTACCTGCATCATATGGGTGAGTCCTCTTATCATCATAATAATAAAGGTTTGCGGAGGCTGAGAAATTAATTATGCCACTGCCCAGAACCTCTCATGTGAGAAAGGGATGCATGAAAAGATTGACCAACCAAAACACCTTGTGCTCAGATTACAAATGATTGTGTCACATGACCCTAGAATGATATCGCTTAACCCCTGCTAGCTAGGAAAAGAAATTCAATGTGGCCTCAACCAAGTCCCTTGCGAAAAACTCTCCACATCCTCATTGTGGAGAGTTTCCCACCCTTCCTCCCACAATTCCATTTTCAAGCCTCTTCCACTGTATCAAAGATTTCTTTCACTAATAACTCATCAACTCCAAGATTTGAGAGATCATCTGCTTCTTGATTCCCTTCATAGTATACTATTCAAAATGCTTCAAAAGCTTCAAGGTGTCTTCCAAAATTTCTTCTACCTTCCAATTCATCAAGTTCCCAGTTCAGAGGGAATTGATTATTATTTTTGAATATCCTTCCACAACAATCTTTGATAGTTTTAAATTTGCACATAGTTTTATCCCTAAGGAGGCAGCATTTAGCTTCGCCACATTATTAGTGCCAATGGCCAATGGCCATGCTAGTCTTGCTATGACCTTACCATTCCAATCTCTGAATATATAACCAACACCAGAGTGCCTCGGGTTACCTCTAGAAGCACTGCCAAAATTTGACTTATACCAACCTTTATCAAGGGATTACCACTTTATGTTTTTTTTGATTTATTTCGCTTTTACCCTCCCAACGCCTATGAATGAGGGAACCTTCAACCCATTCAATTTTTTTCTCATCAAAGCATCCCACCTTGTAAAACTTTCCTTGTGCCTCTTCAAAGGAATAGACCTAGAATTGGTGACTTCGACAATACTAGCCTCCACCTTGTTGATAAAGGAAGGAAAGGACATCTCCAAGTTTTGGAAGAGTTAACGGTTTCTTTCCTTCTAGATTTCCCATATAAGTAGAGATGGAATCATCCTCCACAAAACAACAAATACATAATTTCTATTGAGAGTGGGTCAACCTCTAAACAGACTCAAAAGATCCCAAGGAAGAGCAGTTGACAAATTCAATTTAGCACACAACCAGCTCCAACATCTTGAATCAAAGGGACAATTCAAAAAGAGATGATCACTCGTCTCTTCATCTTGCTTACATAGAACACACCTAGATGGACCACAATATCCCATTTTCTTGAATATTTTTGCATTTAAAAGTTTTCCTTAAATTGGAGCCTAGGAAAAGATCCCTGCCTTTTGTAAGTAGTTGCAATGCCAACACAATTCCCATGGTAATTCTGAAGGGGAATAAAATTGTTTTATCAAATTTTTATAACCATCCTGTGCATTTTAACCACCTAAAGCCGAACCACCATCTTAACATGTCCCTACCATCCCTGAAGCATAGCGGTCAATTTCTCAGCACATCTTCAAAGACAAAGATCAACCCATCATCCAATCCCAGAACCCTTGAATCTTTCCATTTGTACTCTATGTATCCATTCACATTTGATACAATCACATAATCTCTTACACGGCTACCCCATGCTTATTTTGTAATAGCCATCACCTGAGAAAGATCCCCATTGTCAAATATTTTTGGATGACCACCCCAGGAGTCATCCCAAAACAATGCCGATCTATCATCACAAATTTCCCAGGAGAGAAAATTAGTGATGAGCTACCTACAGTTACACAAAAAATTCTAGTTTCTTGACCCTTTTGGGAGTGATATGGTGGAGAGGATGTTGGTGTCCCCCTCCCCTAAATATTTGAATTTCAATAACCTAACCCATTTGAGATCTAGGTTTGCATACATCCGCCAAACTAGCTTGGTCCCTAGTGCCTTGTTCTATAGAGAGACTCTCTTAAGACCTACCCCATCCGCTTCCTTTATTTTGCAGAATTTCTCCCACTTAATTAACGGAATTTTTTCTCTAATCCGAGTTACCTCTCCAAAATAAATTCTTTATATGCTAATTGATTTGGTTGCTTATTCTAGTAGGAAAAGGTAGGCATGAAATTATGTAAATGGGAAGAGCAAATGATTTTTGCCTTAATCATAGTCAAACGCCCGACCCATGACAACCACTTTCCTTTCCATGAGGACAAATGATTTTTAATTTTTAATACTAGTGGGTCCCAGAGGTTGCTAGGCCACACCCCCAAAGCCAAGGGAAGCCCTAAGTACTTACATGAAAATTTACCTTTTTTGAACTTTAAGTTTCTTAATATTTGATTCTCAATTGGAGGACTAACAAAGAAGAAAAAGATTTCAGATTTATTAGTACTTACCTCCTGCCTTGAAGTAGCTGTGTATTCAACTAGGAGTCTTTTGAAACCTATTGCTTATGTTATTTCCACTGCACCAAATAACATGGTGTCATTGGTGAATTGTTGATGTGTGATGAACGACATTTTTCTTGTAATTTGGATCCCCTTGATTCTTCCAAGTTTTGCAACCTTATTGATTGATATGCTAAAATCTTCCGCCATAATGATGAAAAGGAAGGGGGACGAAGGGTCCCCTTTCCTAAGCCCTCTTGAAGCCTCAAAAAAACCTTCAGGAGTGCTGTTGATCAAAACCAAATACCTTGGACATGTTATTCAATTGAAAATCCAATCGATCCACCCTTTGTGAAACCCAAAGGCCTCCAATACCTAGCATAGAAACATCCAATTTACCTTGTCATAAGCCTTCGTAATGTCAAGTTTCATCAACATTGAGTGTTTCTTGGTTTTTGTGATTGAATGTATTGCTTCTTGTGCTATAATTACCCTGTCCAAGATTGATCTTCCAGCGACAAATCCCATTTGTTCTTCTAAAATGATGTTGGGAAGGAGCTTATTGATTCTGTTAGCCATAACCTTCACTAAAATATTGTAGATGGTGTTACACAAAGTAATGGGGAAAAATTCTTCCAATTTATCTGGATTCTCCTTCTTAGGTATTAGGGTGATAAAAGTGTTATTGATTTCTTTTAGAGCCTTACCTGATGCCCTAGAATCTTCTATAGCTTGCATCACATCTTTCCCAACGATATCCTAACAGTGTTGGAAAAAAGCAGTTGGAAACCCGTCTGGGCCTGGAGCCTTGTCAAGATGTAGTTGAAAAAAATCCTGTTTAATTTACCCTTTTGTGAATTTTTCCCTAAGCATGTCATTTTGAGCCTCCAAGATCAGCTTAGGGATGCCATCTAGGATGCGATTCTGGGCTTCCAATTGAGAACCGCCCCAGTCATTAAGAAGGTTGTGAAAAAATTCCATAACGACCACAAAGACATCTTCCATTTTTTCTAAAGTTTTTCCATTCCCCGTCCCGATCAAAGATATCCTATTCACCTCCCTTTTGGATTTGGTGGAATTGTGAAAAAAATTTGTATTGTTATCGCCCACGCTTAACCAAACTTCCTGAGATATTTTCCTCCAAAATATTTCTTCCTTCGACAAAATGTCTTCCAAGTTTTTTAAAAGCTCTTTTTCTTTAAGATACAACCTACAGTCCATGTTCATAGCACAAATTTCCTCATTCAGAACCCCAAGCTCATCTTCAATTTTCTTTTTTCCTCAAAAATGTTTTTGAAATGATCTCTATTCCAATCTTTTAGCTATTTCTTAACTAGCTTCAAGTTTGAAACCATAATAAACATTTTTAAGCCATCCATAATAGATTCGTTCCACCATTGATTGAAAAGATCCAGAAAGTCTGGATCTTTAAACCACATACACTCAAATTTGAATGGGCACCTTTTCGGGCTCTTTTCACCAATTTTTTTAAGGAAAACTAGGAGATGGTCAGAGCCAAGAAGAGAAACACTTTTAATTTCCAAAGAGAAGGGGAACACACTTATATCACCTTTAAAGAGAAATCTATCCATTTTTTGGTGATACTACAAAAGGCTAGTCACCTATTTGTCTAGGTAAAGTGTCCATTGGTAGTCGTGATATCAATAAGTAGATCCCTCTATGTGAACAATTCAAAATTAATTTGGGATTGAAGATTCCTTCCAACACCACCCCAATATTCTTGTGTAATATCGCATTGAAGTCCCTTGCCAAAATGATGAAATTAATGTTCGAGTTATTATAGACATAGTCCAATTCCTTCCAAACTTCCTTTTGAGTGCAAGTATTACAGCCATAAACATTGACTAGCAAGAAACACATATTGGATGGGTAGCTTTTCACCTTGTAGGGAAGCCATCTTTTTTTCAAAGATATATTTTCAATTAACACCCATTGAGGGCACCAAAGAGTGATGAGGCCCCTAGCCTGTGCATAAGAGAAAACTGGGAACAACTTCCATGCTCTCAACCCTTTAGAAAAGTTATCAAATTCTTCTTGGAAAAGCTTGGTTTCTTGAAGAAGACAAATGTTAGCTTGTGACACCATCAATTGATGCCTGATCAAGCATTTTCTATTAGGGGCGTTTAGTCCCCTAACATTCCAGGTTAATATTTTCATATTTCTTCAGGAAGGGGGTCACTCTTCCTTACTTTCAACATTTCTATGATCTTTTTCTCCAAAGCTTCACCATCTAATTTAAGATTTTCTAAATTAGGAATTCTGCCACATCTCTTCATTTCCCCACAATTTGGGGATAGCTTCACATTATCCTTTTGATGGATACCTAATTTTTCTTGATCTTGTAGCAAAGGGTTCTCATTTTGAACCTCATCCAACATCTCCACATCTTCCAATTCTGGACTATCTTCCTATGCTTCACCATTGTTTGCTTCCTCCCTGATTTCTCCTAATGAAACATCTTTTGTCTCTTGTGCTAATTCCACCAGTTCTTTACTGGCCTCCACTAGTGAATTTAGGGCATCCAACCTAATATCGTTGCCAATCAAGTCCATGACTTTAGTTAGCTTGGCATATAGGGCTTTATTAACTTCCACTCAGGCCTGGAATTTGATGGTCTATTTGACCGTTTTTTGCATTTTGGACCGTATATTACAACCTTAAAATTTATTAGACCGTATCATTTGACTTGCTATATTTTTATATAATCGTAAAATTGACACTTAAAATTATTATTAAACTATAAAAATTTATTATATATATATATATAAATATATAAAATAAAATAATTTTTATGATAAAAATATAAATTAGTTTAGATTTGGAATAATTCTTTCTAATTTCATTTTATATTATATATGATTTATTATAAATATATTTATTAATTCAAAATATGTTGAAAATAGAATATTTTCAAGATTAAATATAGTTTTTTCTAATTTTTTTAATGATTTTGACATTTTTACTAATAGTTATCATTGCTTTTTATTAATATATATGATTTATAATATTTATTATAAAAATTATATTAATTCAAAATCTTTTCAAAATAGAATATAATTGATTTTTAACTTTTTGAATATTTTAACAAGATTTATTTTCTACATAATTTAGAAACTCTAACACTAAATTTAAGATTTTTAGATTTATTTCTAATTATCAATATTTTCTAATTTTACATTTTTTTAATATATATAGGATATCCTTATGAATAATCACATAACACAAATTTTAACTGTTGGAAAGCATTTATTTTATAGCATTGTAACTTGTTTTTTCAACAACATTTTTTTTGCAGTGATTCCCAACTTTGATTTTTTTCAAGATAATACAGCATAAAACTTATTGGTGAGCAATGAGCATGTTGAAATTTTATTTTCCTTTAACAAATAATTATTCTCAGGTTTGATTTTTTTAACACAATACAAGATTTAAGGATTAAGCATTTTTTTTTACAGGCGATTCACCGACTTTGATTCCTTAAAGCATTTTTTTTATAGGCGATTCACTGGCTTTGATTTTTTTAAAGATAATACAACATCTGTGTTTTATTGATGAGCACGTTGAAATTTTAGATAATGATTTGAATAAGGATTAAACTATTTTTATTTTTATATAATTATTTTCGATAGGTTTGAAATTGATAAGCTTCTCCAAAATTTGCAACATACTACTTCAAATAATGTAAATGAATTTGTATCCATATTTGATGTTACCGGTTGTAAAAGGGAGTTAAACTCTTTTGTTGATTCATTGCATTTGAGTTGTGAGGGTTTCAAGATGAAAGATGCATGGAGAGTCTTTTGTAACACAAACTATTGGCATAGAAGCTATCCTCATATGATGAAGTTATGACAAGCTGTGCTTACTACTCCTACAAGTACTGTTGATTGTGAAAGAGGATTTTCAAAACAAAACATCATCAAAGATGTTAGAAAGTCAAAGTTGGGTTTGGATGTACATTGGATGCATTAATGAGAGTGTCTTTAAATGGACCTCAAGAAAATGATGTAAATTGGAATAAAGTATATCAAATATGGAAGAATACAAAGTCAAGAAGAGTTCTTGACCTTTGATAACATTTATTTTTGTTTATTTTCTATGTAATGCATCATTAATTTTTGCATCTCAATTTAAAAATAATAAAAGAAAATAGTTCCTTTCTTTCCAAAAGTTGTTTTTTGTGTTTAAATACATGCAAATTATATAATGAAGGTTTGCATCAAATTATTATATTTTTTATTGTTTATTTGGTATTTTTAAGAAGTATCATTCGTATAAAAAATACTTAATTAATTTATATGACACATAATATTTTAAAAAATTAAATTACTTTGTTATTAAAAATAGAAGTTTATAAAATTAAAAAAATCATATTTAATATGTATGATTAATAAAATAAATAATATTTTAATATAAAAGATTTTATATAAAAAAAATATAAATTAAATATTTTTTTAGAGTTAATTTTTTTCATAAAATGTGAAGTGACAGGCATTTAAATGAACAAACTGTCACAAAATTTTCATATGACAGGTAACGGTGGCTGTCAAATTCGAGGCCTGCTTCCACTGAACGTCCGCCTTGACCACCAGGGCTTAGGTCGGTTGTATTATTCAAAGGAGGGTGCAAGGAGTCAAATCCAACCTGCACCATCTGATCAGGCCCCAAGTTCGAGTCTTTATCCAAACCTGGGGTCAAAGTGCTGCCATTCTTTTCTTTTGGTTCATCAACATGATCCATGGAGCGCCAACCAATAGAATCTAGAAGAATGTTTTCTGAATGAGGATTAAAAACCAGAGGATGGCGCAGAGTACCCTAGTCCATAATGATCTGAATTTATTTCTAGTAGGGGCTATGTGGTTTGCACTCAACACAAATTATTACATATGTGTTGATGTCATCCTCATTGATCTGTTCTTCTGAACAAACATATATCCAAATGATTGCCAATTGCTTCTAGAGTATCTGACTGCCAAAACTCCAAGGGAAAATTAAGTATCTTAACCAATTCCGTATTCATTCCATTTTGTGTTTCAGTGGATTGAATCCCACTTCCCATTTGTGAATATAGAAACCATGTCAGTCCATCAACCAGATACCACTTAGTATTTGATCTCTGATCTCTTGGGATGGGCACACAACCACAAAGAATCCATTCACAAGTGCCTTGAATTTAAAATTTTCCCCCCAACGACCATGCCACCATCAGATCAAATTGTCCTAATTAAGGTTTCTCCCATACCCCTGGCTACCAAGCCCTGATTCTCCAAAATCATGATTGAGGGCCGGAGTAAGTTTGAACTCAACATCATCAATATTTTATTCCCTCGACTAGGCCCGTGAGAGTGGCCAACCAAAGGAGTATCTTGGTTATTCTCTTGATGATCACGTGAATCTCTACTTGAATCAGGCTTTTTCTTGGTGCGAGCGTCAAACGGGTCACCAACCAGAGTCTGATCATTTGGATGCATGTTTCTTTTCCAAGCCAAATTACACATATTACCCTTGTTCCAGTGCCTCCCATTCCAATTTCCCTTGCCACAGAAGTTGTTACCAGGTTCGCTTGAATTTTTCCACCAGGCTTCTTTGGAGGCGTGCTCCTGCAACATCTTAAATGGGACCTCCTGCTCCGATGTCTTTTCCCATGAAAATTTCCCAACAACCACCTCCTCATGACCTCCATCTGGCTCTGCCGAAACCCTACCACTACTTTCGCGACCTTCTACAAATTTGTGCCCCTTGCCACCTTGCGCCATCCCTGGTAGAAAAATCTATTTTAAGCCTTTCTTAAACAAACATGTTACAAATTCTACCGACAGTTTGTTGATTAATTTTACTTCAACCCTTGCATCTCTTTTATATCATTTGTCCTTAAATTTTTTGTGAGTTGTTTGCATGTCAAAGTCGCATCCACATCCCCAATTTCTCTTAGGAAGAATCCCTTTTTTGAATTTCCAAATGGTTGAATCTAGTGAGAATGGTTTTTTTGATGATATTCATATGAACATTATTGTTGTTATTACTATTATTGAACATGAGATTGAATTTTTTTATCATAAAATATATTTGGAACAACAAAAAAAAATTATGTGAGCTTGAGGCACTAATTTATCTAAGATAAATAATCTTAAAAAATTGGTTCAAGATTTTCATTATTTATTGCTTACTAAAACATTTAGTTTGAAAATGCTTCAAAGTATTGGTGCTAAAGTTACTCTATCTAGCTCTTTGAATTGTACCTCATCCTCCTAGTTTTTTTCCTTATTTTTGTATACCTCCTTCCACTCATCTTCCTACCATATTGACTAATATTAATATACCCATTTTCCATCTTGAACTTTATGCATCTAATCATGTTGGTAGCCAAAATCAACCATTCAAATAGGCATCTATCATTACACTGTAATTGTAATTATAATTATCATGCATTCTTATATTTGGATGATGCACGTGTAAAAGGTTACATGTAATGTAAGGATCTATGTTTAACAAAAACATACAAATGTTTTTGCTTACACTTGAAGTAACGTGCTTTTGAAATAATTATAGATGAAATATTATTGTAAATATTAGAGATGCTTATGTTTGCATGCAACTTATGGATATATGAGGATATATAGAGTTGAGAGAGTTGAATCTATAAACAAGTTTAAGAGAACAAGGAAGTAAGGAGTGAGTTTCAACTATAAGGTAAGGAAAACCATGTATTTGTAACATTGTTATGATATTCATGAGAAGTGTCACATGTTTTGTAATAATGGTGTTTATCATATTATTCTTCTTTTTTTGTATTTTCTTTAATTTGTAAGTTTGCATGTTTGCATAGTATATCTCCATTGCAAAAATATAGTATTAGGTCTTTGAATTTAAGTACACTTTGGGTTAAATTGCTCTTTGAAGTTGTTTATCATTAGCACATAGCTTCAATGTTTGATCAATAGATCTTAAGTGAATAAAAAAGAAAATCTATTCAACATTTAATTTTTATTGCCAACAAAATAAGTATAGATTACATGTGTAATTATTTTCAAACATGCCTCTATAAATTTATGTTTATTGTGCATAATTTGATACATGCACTCAATTTTGAATGAGAATATTGTAATGATCATCCATAGTGTATAGACTTAACCCATGGACTTGTGCACAAAGAAATATATGTGTGCAACATTGTTTTATAAATAGATGGAGACTACATGTCGCTTATGTATTCTTACCAGAATGCATCACAAGATTTTTATGAAACTTGTTTAAATCTAGTATAATTTGACTATGTGGCATCAAAAGGAGAGCTTAACATGTGGTACTTTTGCACATGTTATGAAAATAACACACAATCATAGGAAGCACCAAAGATTTATAATTTTAAATATGTGTGCCACAATAAAGTGGCACCATGGTTTTGCATAGGTCTTGTTTATAGTACAGGGAGAGCATTCAATTAGTTTGTAAGTGAATCAAATAAAATACATTATTAGTGAGGATTTCACACAAGTTGCAATATATGCACTCAAAATGAGATGGTCATGCACTTAATATTACATGGCTTGTGCTATATAAGGACCTAGAGAAAATAATCGATGAATATTTTAGTATGTGTGCAACAAGATATTTTAGTGAGTATTAGTGTACTTTTTATGTTATCATTTTTCTCTTCAAATGGATATAGGTAGATGTACAAGGTGGACAATAATACACGAGATTGTGTGTATTTGTAATGGTTTGATCACCCATTCAATTCATTTAGTTAACAATTTTCTCACACAAATTATTGATCATAACAATTTTTTTGAGCATCTACATCAACCTATTATATATAATGATAATTATTTTTAAGTCATAATTGATTTATGAGGTATGCAAATAGTGGAGGATATGCACATAGAATTATGTGGTGTGTGCAAGTGCACCCACTTGTATTAGATGGTGATGCTATTTCAATTATTTTTTAGAACATTTTGTTGGCCTTTGGTTAGACTTTCTTTCATAATACACAATTGGAAGCTTGCACAAATAGAAATACATGAGTGCACGTGAGATGCATATAAGTGGGTTAGTGGATAGGAGATGCATAATAGTTGGTTCTTGAGTAGGTGACATGCAACAAATGAGTTTCCAAAGTTTGGGCATCAAAATTATAAATTTATTGTTGTGAGAGGATTGATTGCTCTATTTGTTTAGTGTTTGCATCTTTGCACTTGGTGCACAAATCCAATTACTTATGTGTTTTAGGGAGACAGTATATATAACATGAAAATATTTGCATATTAATTTGATATGGTTTTTGTTTCCACTAGTTAGTAGAATTAACAATGATAGATGGTAGAGGTTTATGGCTTTGATTTGGTCATTCACATTTTTTAGGTACAAAATGATTTTTCTTTGGTTTTGAGATTTTTAATGTTATTTCAATTTGTAATATTTTATGATTTAGATTTTGAGTAAGGATGCATCTATAAAAGAGAAGGATGTATTTATGATAATCAGATGTGTGTTCATGTAGATCTTATAATTGAAGAAATATAGCAAAAGGATATTGTTAGGAGTTATAGATTTTAGCACTTGTGAGTTATTCTTCAAGCATTACAATAATGGAATATATTATACATGTTAATTGGATGTTAGTATAAAAAATAAAACACTTCAATAGATATCTATCATTATAATTTATAATTTTAAATAATAATTATTAAAATCTTGAATTCTTTTTTTATCTAAATACATTATAGTTTTTATATTAATATTTTGAATCACACTCCATGATATATAATTTTTATATTAATATTCTAAATCATACTTTATCATCGATCATTGGGATGAAGAGTGGAGAAAAAATAATAGATTGCAAACACGTGATCACTAAATAGAAGGGTTGGAAGGTGTGGGGAATGATTCATCATAATGATGAAGAGGGGAGAAATTTTGAGAATTTTTTTTATCATTTTTTCTCCTCTCTTCATCTTGATGATGTATTATGGAGTGTGATATTAAGCATTGATATAAAAAACTTTAATATAGTTACTTCTAGAAACATTCATAATTTTAATGACATAGATTATATGGAAATATTATATAATGGAATAATAATTATTGTCAAATATTTTATTTAATGGATGCATGTGCAAAATCTTGCATGTAATAGAAGGATATCTATTTAGTAGAAGCATATATATGCATGAGGTAATATGCAAAATTTAAGATAATTGTAGAGGATGATCTATTATTGTAAGCATAAGGGATTCTTTTGTCTATAAAATTATGTCTCCCATACAAAATATAAGGATACAAAGAGTTGAAAGATTTAAATTCATAAGTAATTTTAGAAGAAATAAGAGGCAAGGAGTAAGACTCAACTAACCCTCTTGCCCTTTGGGCAAAGATGACCACATGCATGTAATACTATTGTGACCTTGACAAGAAGTTTCATTTATTGTATAATAGTGGTGATTATTATATTATTCTTGTTATTTCCCCATATTCTTTAATTTAAAAGTTATTTACATATAGGAATGTAACATTGATTTTTCAAATCCAAGTGTACTTTTAGTGAGACTTTCCTTTAGGTTGGTTATCATTAGCAAGATGATTTGAATAGCTTCAATGTTTTATCACTAGATCTCAAGTGCATAAGAGGGAAAAATTATAAAAATCCTCCTTCCTCCCATCCCATTACCATTTCACGTACTTTATATGTTATCCCTTCTAGTGCTATGACTACACATGGTCGATATTTATTCTACCATCTCCACTTCCACCACTAGAGTTTTCTTTTATTCCCACCATTTTAGTGTCATCCCTAACTACATTGTTATCCCTTGTTATATTTCTAGTTCCATTCATAATGTTACATCTCATTCCATGCCTATTTCTTTCTCCATTTCCTATGTCTCTCATTCCTACTTCTACATTAAATGCACTTATTAAAAATATAGATAAGGTGGAGCATAAATTTCATAACATACCTAATACATGAGATACAAGATAAATTTGTGAAGGAAAAATACATTTTCATTTATGATTTTTACTTAGTCCTTATTACTAGTTTTGTGGCACCTAAATTCTAGATATACAATGAAAAATGAAATCTTAAAAAAACATGTGAGATATTTCACTATTGTATAGTTAGATTGTATGTATGAATATGGCATTTTGGATAAGTTATTTCCATATAATTTGAAAATTATGTTGAGTTATTATTCTCTTTACCTTATGGATCTATTAATTATTTTTCCAACTTAAACTTCAAAGTTAATTTGGTCCTAAATACTATTATTTATTTATTTGACTATATCCAAGGACCTAATGAATGTATACACATACATGACATTAGATATCAATCCTTATATTTCAAATTATATTGCCAACTTCGTGACAATGATTTACAAGCTATTTTATTGAAGGATTGTTACAACCTCTTTAGACAACATATACTTGAAAAGATTTACTTCTTTTATGGACATGTGTGTTCATGTGAAGAATATTTAATTTAAATTTCTCACATCCAACTCATCTTCTTGTAGTTATTCCATATCTTATTACCATTTTAAATTTTATAATTTTAAGTTTTTCAAAGGGTGATGATAAAAAGACAATGCAAACCATGTGACTAATATTTCCAACATGTCATCCTTTTAGCCTCACACTTTCTAAAATTTTACTTAGTTACAAGAGACCTTGGATACTATGCTTCAAAGTTTGTTGTGCTCTAATTTGAGTATCCTTCTACCTATCTATCCATTAGTTCTAAATAGAGGGTTGCCTAAGAAATACAATGAATATGCATTTGTAACTTTCATAGAGTTATTGACCATCAAGTTCAACGTTGCATGGCTTTGAAGCATAAAGTGTAAGATTCGATTGATAATAATGTTTAATGATATCAAGTTCCACAATCCATAATGTTTTTTTTGCTTTGATAATAATGTGATTTATACAAAAGGTTTCAATGAAGAGGATATTATTTCAATTGCTTCTCCTAATCAGAATTTGAAGATTTATACCAATTTATTTCTTGATCATTATGACAATGTAAATGCACACCATGAGAGATAATTTTTCTAGAATACACACAAATTGATAAAGATATCATGGATGATTGTTATATTTTGTAATGGTGTGAATTTGCATACCTAGTAAAATTCCACATTTAATTTACCTCCTACCTTAGAGAATGAAATTCAATGATGCAATCCCTACACCCACCACCTTTCCCTTTCCACTTGGCAACTCATTTGTGTGTGAGTGGGGGAATTTTTTTGGGGAAGCTATTGCGACGCGTGAACATCTGAACAGTGTGCTTCCGTCTTGATAGGATTCCTACCTCTGGAATTTGCAAAGGCATTACACTCCTCCATTGGACACGAAGTGTAACGTTTTTTGCTCCCTTGATAAACTTCAAATGGTATTTTTTGCTTATTTTTCCTTCAAATTGTAGATCCTTCCATTCTACTCAGATTCTTGGATTAATTCACTCTTGTCTTCAATCTACACACTCACTTTCATCTCCTTCAAGTTGCACCATCACCTCCATTGTATTTGCAAGCTGCCATTTTGTTGGATCCTCCTCTTTGTTGTTGTGACAATGTTGGATTTTGAGAGCTTGCAAGCTCGCTCATTCCTCCATTTTCCTTGAGAGCATGTGGTTGAGAAGGTGATATCCACCATTTTCATTCACCTTTGCATTATCATATTTATATTGTAGCATATTGTTGTTTGAGTATTGCTTGGTATTTCTATTTCTATACTCTCTTTATCATTTATATACAATCGTTGCTATCTGGCTATTCATGGAGTTGGAAACACCAAAGAGAGGGACTAACTGAGGCGATCCTCTAAACACAACCCCAACATTTTCTCGTTGTTCTGTGTGTAGGTACTTCTTATTTGGAACTATTCGAAGAATCAAGTTGTGTGAACTTTAGTACTATCTTCTCATCCCTCCTTTTTCAATTCAACCATATATAGTTAAATTATTCTTCTTGTTGTACTATTTCTATATTTCCTTTACATTTTGGTATAGCACAAAATCTCTTAGTCATCTCTTAGTTGCATTTTTAGTGTTTTTATCTATTTTAGAAGTCCTCTATTCATACAAATGCTAGCACCCCATTGAGATGCCAACACACCACGTTGTGGTCCATGTCTTGCATTGCCATCCTTAGGTAGTGAGCTATCTGAGCTGCAGATTGAACTCTAGGAATCAACTCACTTGACTTTCTAAAAAATTTGGGTTAGTAGAAGTATATTAACAACTAGATTGCTCTTCCTTTTCAACCCTAAATGCTTAAACCTTTCTAATCACTTAGCAAAGCTTGAGGTAGATCAAGGAAACCTATTTCTTAGGGCCCTCTCATGACCTGAGGTCTTAGAGCAACCAACCCCCCTCCTCTACATTTTGGTGAACTTGACGTGAAATATTTTGGTTTCGTTTCATGGTGTTGAAGGAGCCTTCTCTCATATTCTAGGTATGTTATAGGTGTGTGTGTTACAGGGCGCATAGCCTTGCAACCCAACCTATGACCCCTAGTGGCGTAGTCAAAAGGATCCCTACACATTGTGAAGTGAAATATAGATAGGTCACCATCTAATTGTCAAACCTTTGGGTTATCTTGAGAAAGCCCTTTCGAAGTACGTAAACATGACCTCTTTTATGCATCTCCCCATTCCTCCTGCATAGCCTATGAATGGATCACCCGCTATAACCTTTACATCATAGGACCTGCCTATGGACACAAATAGAGAGCCTTATCCTTTGTACATTCCCACTCATATCAATGGGAACATCGTGACAGGTGTTTTGGTTGATCCCACGTACCGTGTGAATGTTATAATAGAGGAGATTTTATTGATAAATTTCTTACATAAGGATGGGTATGGCAAATCAAAGAGAAAAATATGTATGCACGATGGAATCTCAATCCCTCCAATTGGTTCCATCACTATCTCAATCCTAGTGGGACCTAGGACCATAAATGCTCCCTTTGATATCATCTCAGAGTTGGACTTGTTTAAAGTAAAACTAGGCATCCCATGGCTAATTTCCATGAATGCAGTCACTTTGATAATTCATGAGTGTTTGAAGTTTTCTCTTGAGGGATTTGTGCATGTTGTGCATGAAACTAGATATAAATCTCATGTGTCATGTGGGGGATACTTGTTAGATCACTTCTAGCCTGCCCCTATTGGTCTGCTTCCTCCAAGGATGAACCTGTTGTATTGCACCTATGTCAAAAACAAGAATGGGGGCATAGTGTCAAAGGTGACCTACCCTATCTCCCCTTATTCCATTTCTATTAAAGCCTCCATGATCGCACAGTAGCAGGATGCCTCCTCCTCCTCTCAAAAGGGGAAGGGGAAGTTTTCTCACACCTAGGAGCCTTCCTCTTCTTATGTTGTATAATCATCTTCTGCCTCTCACCCAGTTGTGGCATCTTCAACCTCTACTCCTATGCCTTGCATGGGGAGTCCGATGGTGCCCACTTGGTAGAAGGACAAGCGTCAAGTATTCAAAATTCCCATCTTACCCACGGTGTCGAGGCTTGTTATCTATGATAAGGGGAAGGGCCCTCATGTGTCTCAGCCTCTGCAACCTCCTACTGCTCCTACCCCTCGAGCGGTGAATGGGAAGAGGCCTACCGCTAAGGTGCTTAAGTCTACTTCTCTACCTATTTTAGTCTCTGCTCTTGCTCTCGTCTAAGAGGCTACCCTTCCACCGATGATAGTTGTGGAGGACATGCCTATGGCAGAACAAGAGCCTCTTGTTCCTTCTCAAGCAGCGAGTTCTAGTTCCTAGAGCCAAAAAAACCAACTTGTGTGTAAGCGTAAACACTGGAGGAAGGCTTTGGCCACTGAGCAAGCTACCTTGTAGAAGGTAGAATAGAAGCCAACAACTCCTATTTTGGCATCTCCTATTGTGCCTTCCTCTTCTATTTCTTCTTCTTTGGTTCCCTTCGCCTCGATCTTGCTTTTGGCTCCCCCTCGTGAATGCTGATGACCCTCACCCCAAAAGGGTGTAGGTTTTCATCACTCCCTCGATGGAGCCTCCTCTTCTAATGTCCCTTCCAAACATTCCTCTATTTTCCCGGCCTATGGACATGCTAAACACCATAGTGGTTTCCACTGCGTCCTTTTCCTCTTCCTCCTCTCCTTCTGATTCCTCTGTGGGGATTCTGCATCCTTCAATGAAGCCTAACTTATAGGAAAACCTTGCTTCCGATGGAGGTTAGAATAAGGGATCGCCTTCTTCGGGAGAGGGTTCCACTTTGGCTTGCATCATCCTGGTGACAGAGGTATCCCCAGTGTCTCAATTTTTTCACCATCTCTTTTGACGAGATTGATGGTGGATATCGAGTGCCTCCTTCATCTTCCACTCAGTTAACACATGGCACTCCTATCAAGTGCATGTTTAACTTGGTAGATGATGTACAGGCTCTATCGAAGTTCTTTGCAAGATCAATGACTTTTACCTCATAGGAGTTGAGTGAAGAAGACCTTGAGGGGCCTTCTTCCTTGGTTCTTGTCATAGGAGAGTTGGAGGGTGCTCCAATTTTTTATCCCACCCTTGTAGGCTTGTCTACCCTCCCCTTATAATGATTTAGATTGGGATAGCAATGACCTCTTGGTTGATGAGGACTAGGAAAGTGCATCTTCTTTATATGTAGATTAGATTAGATTAGTGTGTGTTGTGTTTCCCTTGCGCTTATTTTTGTATGTTCCTAGTGGACTCAAGTCAACCTTGTAGGTGCTTGGGTACAAGAGTGAAATTGTGTCGTAAACTTCCTCTATGTGTTGCATTATTCTTCTATATGTTGTATCTTGATTTTTGACAATTGGAGATGATGCAAAGTGTTGGGGGAATTTAGGCCTCCCTTCCATGTTGACCCAATTTTTTATTTTTATTTTTTCTTCATGTGCTATTCTTCAAATTTGGAAATTCCTAGGATTGATGATCTTTCACTCCTTCAGTACATGCTACCTATTTTAATGAGTTGATCTGACCCTAGATTCCCAGATCCCCCTATCCTTCATTTCTTGCATTTTTCTTTAGCTTGATCTCTTGGTCTCTATTCATCTTTCTTTCTTCTTTTCTTGCTTCATGATGTTGTGGTGCCTATATGTTGTCCCTCACGTGTGCGAAAACATTTCCACGTCTACATCTTGTCATGTATCATGGGCCACATCTTTGCATCTTTTCTTCCTTTCCTTAGGATGCCACGTGCTCCTTCAATTCACATGCACCATCCTAAGGGGGGACCTACTTCTCCAATTTTTAATAAGGTGTATTCGGTGGCCAACAAATCCCTTGCTAGAAATATTTGAATTTTTTAAAATTGCATCCTTCGATAAGGATCCCCTTAACAATACTTTCTTTCGAAATTGAATTCGTAGCAAAAATAATTAATAATTTTCCTTCAAGGGGGTCATTCTTCTATTTTTAGATTCCTTGACGAAAGAGAATCTTTCAAAAGGATTCCTTGATGACAAGATCGTTTGTAAAAATTTCATCGCATTTCAAACAGAGCGTCCCTTTGCATGAACCCCTTGCAACCTTGAAGGGTTCCCAAGAGACCTCATTGAAAACTTCTCCTTCAATTGCTTGTTCTGAGATATGACTGTTTGTCTATTTGTTTGACTTTTTCTTGCCTAACATGTTTTGTCTATAGATTAACATGTTGCTTTGTAGGACCGAGCACCTATAAAGCTGCTTTTTCAATCAAGCTTGGAGGACCAAGTACCTCATCGAGCTTGCCTTGTAGAATCGAGACACTATAAGGGTCAATCAGACTTTGTAGAGCCTTTCAATTCCATCCCCCCATGACTGAGCACTTGTGGTGCTTCCTTTGCAGGACCAAGCACCTATGAAGTTCTTTCATTTTGTAGGACTAAGCACCTATAGAACCTTTGTCCACCTTCTGTGGGATCGAGCACCTACATATATTTTGTTCAAATTTCCATAGGATCGAGTACTTGTGGAGCCATCTCTCTCTCCTTCACATTCGAGCATGTCAGATTGCAGTCTCCTTCCTTGATGGTTCAGGTATATGTGTAGACACTGAAAAAATATCCTAAGTCCACGAGTGTCATTTTTCTAGGTAGTCATCCTTCAATAATTAAACAATTTCAATTATTTGTTTATCCTTGACCATATTCCTCTATAAGTTAAATAATTTTAATTATTTAATTAATTCACTTCCTAACTTTATTCTATCCTGATCAATTAAATAAATTAATTGCATCGCTAATATCCCCCTTTCTTCTATAATTAAATGAATTATTATTTATTTAATTATTTGCTTGTCATCTTTCATCTATGGTTAAATAATAATTATTTAATTATTTAACTATTCACTCCCTCTTTTAATTCTTCCATCATTAAATAATTATCAAAATTAAATTGTCCTCCATATGTCTCTTGTATTAAATAATTAAATCAATTTAATTATTTAATACCTCTTTTCACATTTCCTCTCATTTAATTAAAATAATTATGCAAATTATTTTAATTGAATCTCCACTTGCCCTTTTTTTCAAATAAATAATTCAAATGAATTACTTATTCTCCAGTTAGCCAAATTTTCCTTTCTCATGAATTAATTATTTTTCAATTTTCAATTCATCCATTTCTTCCCACTTGCTCATTAATATCTATCATAGCCTTCAGTGTCATAGCGCCCCTAGCCCACCGCTTTTGGTGCATCAATCCTCCACCATTGATCTTGGCATCTTTCTAGAAACTCGATCTTGACCATCCGTTTCGTAACCTCCCTCTCATGAATCCTCGTTTGTTGATCTTAGAATCTTTCTAGAAGATTAATCTCATTTGTCTGTTCAAATGGCTATCTATTAAAGAAGCCATTCTCCTCCATTTTTCCTTAACAACCATTATCTCCAACTTTCTTGCTTTATTGCTTGCAGGTATTTGCATAAACTCTACTCCAAATCTGAGGGAAAACTTACAAAGATAGCTTGAGGAGAGACAAGGGAAGTGATTCAACTGCAATATGGGGAGTGTTTTCATTTGAATGATTTCATTTTATTCCTCATTTTTGTTTGTATTATCTTGTTGAGATTGGGGTTTTAGCTTATATTTGTGTTGTGGTTGTCACTTAGTCTTTGCTAACCTGATTTTCCCCCATGTTACATTGGTGAACTTGATGTGAACGATTGTGGTGAACCACTTATCATCTGTGTTGAACACACACACAATTGCATCACAAAATTTTGTGACGCAATTGTCTGCTAAATTTTTCCCCTAACTAAATGCACAAAAAACAAAAAATGAAAAAGTTGGGCTTGTAGTATGTACTAGGGCAGGTGCTCCCTACGAACGACGGTATCTTTGGATGCGGTATGCGTGGTGAGCGGCCTCTGGAACAAGTTGTATCTTTGCTGGAAAATCACTTATAGCTCCAAGTTTTCTAAAAATAGGAATACACAAATGAACCTTTTCCTCAATCAAATTTCTATTTATAGGATCAAGATTAGGGTTTTGCACCTACCTTGTCTATTGGAGGATCCTTTTGATGACTTCAAACATGAATTTGACCCCTCTATCGACCTCAAAACTCAATTCTATCTTCACCATTGGATTCCTGGCCATCACCTTGTCTTATCGGGACAAGTTTCCAATTTTTTTGAAACCTTTTAAAAATTTGTAAAATTTTCCTGAGGGGGCATACTTGTACCTTGACTTCACTATGGCATCCTTTGAATGAATTTCTTTGACACAACGTGATGAAATGCATTATGTCAAAGAGGGGAAAAATGTAGACACTAAAAAATGTCCTAAGTCTGCGAGCATCATTTTTCTTGGTCGTCATCCTCTGATAATTAAATAATTTCAATTATTTGATTATTCTTGATCATATTCCTCTATTAATTAAATAATTTTAATTATTTAATTAATTCACTTCCTAACTTTATTCTATCTTGATCAATTAAATAAACTAATTGTGTCACTAATATCCCCCTTTCTTCAATAATTAAATGAATTATTATTTATTTAATTATTTGCTTGTCATCTTTCGTCTATGGTTAAATAATTATTATTTAATTATTTAACTATTCACTCCCTCTTTAATTCTTCCATCATTAAATAATTGTCAAAATTATTGTCCTCCATGTGTCTCTTATATTAAATAATTAAATCAATTTAATTATTTAATACCTCTTTTCACATTTTCCCATTTAATTAAAATAATTATGCAAATTATTTTAATTGAATCTCCACTTATTCTTTTTTCTCAAATAAATAATTAAAATGAATTATTTATTCTCCACTTGGCCAAATTTTCATTTCTCATGAATTAATTATTTTTCAATTTTTAATTCATCCATTTCTTACCACTTGCTCATTAATATCTGTCATAGCCGTCGGTGTCATAGCTATCCCTAGCCCACCACTTTTGGTGCATCAATCCTCCATCATTGATCTTGGCATCTTTCTAGAAACTTGATCTTGACCATCCATTTCATAACCTCCATCTCATGAATCCTCGTCTGTTGATATTAGAATCTTTCTAGAAGATTAATCTCATTCGTCCATTCGAATGGCTATCTATAAAAGAAGCCATTCTCATCCATTTTTCCCTTAACAACCATTATCTCCAACTTTATTGCTTTATTGTTTGTAGGTATTTGCATAAACTCTACTCCAAATCTGAGGGAAAACTTGCAAAGGTAGCCTGAGGAGAGACAAGGGAAGTGATTCAACTGCAATATGGGGAGTGTTTTCATTTGAATGCTTTCATTTTATTCCTCATTTTTTTTTGTATTCTCTTGTTGAGGTTGGAGTTTTAGCTTAGATTTGTTTGTGGCTGTCACTTAATCTTTGCTAACCTAGTTTTCCCTCATCTTACAATATGTTTTTCAACTCTTTCTCTACTTTACTTCACATTCACTGACACATATGCTCGCTAAAGTGGGGGGAAAATGTAATGGTGTGAATTTGCACCCCTAGGAAAATTCCACATTTACATTACCTCCTACCTTAGAGAATGAAATTTGATGATGCAATCCCTACACCCACCACCTTTCCTTGTCCATTTGACAACTCATTTGTGTGTCGGTGGGGGAATTTCTGTTGGGGATGCTAGCATGGTGTGTGGACGTCAGCGTGATGTGCTTTCTTCTTGACAAGATTCTTGCCTTTGGAATTTGTAGAGGCATTACACTCCTCCATTGGACATGAAGTGTAACATTTGTTTCTCCTTTAAGCGACTTCAAACAAAAAAATTTCTTCCTTTTCCTTCAAATTGTAAATCCTTCCATTCTACTCAACTTCTTGGATCAATTCACTCTTGGCTTCAATCTACACACCCACTTTCAACTTCTTCAAGTTGCACCATCACCTCCATTGTAATTGCAAGCTGCTATTTTGTTGGCTCCTCCTCTCCATTGTTGTGACATGGGATTTGGAGAGCTTGCAAGCTCACTCCTTCCTCCATTTCCTTTGAGAGCACATGGTTGAGAAAATGTGTCTCAACCTTGCAATTACATAAGGTATTGTTGATACATAAGGTATTATTCATCAGACGATGATCCCATGGGGGAGTGGGGGGATCCCCCCTCCCCATGAGGGTTCGAGAGGATCATCCCCTTGGTTGGGGTCTAGATGCAGTGTCCTCGAAAGGAAATTTTTTATTTATATTTTATTATTGTAATTTTGGACCGTTCATCATTGTCTTATATCCGATGACAGATATTTTATTAGCTTGATTTTCCCTAGAAGGAACCCTATTTTTATGAGGGCATTGTATTACGACTATGTATTGCGATGTATTCTGAGATCCTGATAGTGGTTGTGTTGCATCTGGTTCTTTGAGTGGTGATACTCCTGTGAGAAGCTTTCTTTGCAAGTATATTGTAATCTTTGTGATTTTTGAATAATATATTGGGCGGCTTTTGGAGTCTGGGGTTTTTCTCCTGAAAGGGTTTTCCCCACGTAAATCACTGTGTTGTGGTATGCATGATATTTATGTCTATTTATGTTTAAGTTTTTGTAGCTATTAAAGATCTATAAAAGTTTTGCATTATTCTCCTCTCAAGATTAGTGTAGGAAGTTGTTCCTCTACCTTAACTTCCTTACAAGTGGTATCAAATCCTAATCACCTTTGGTTTCCATTGTGGCTTGTTGGGTTTTTTGAACTAATCCAGATTTGAGTGGGAGCTTGTGTAAAATAAACTTTTTGATCTTGTAGCAAGAATTTTCAGATGGAAAGTTCATTAGGGAAATTAGAGGTGGATAAATTTTCTAGAAATAATTTTGAAATGTGGAAGCTGAAGATGGAAGATCTATTGATAGATTGAGATTTGTGGGATGTTGTTGATGAGAACGTTTCAAGGCTTGCAAATCCTACTTAGGTTGCTCAATATGATGTTGTGGATTGTAAATCCAAGGGTCTAATTAGATTATGCTTGGAAAACTCTATTTTAATCAATGTCCATGAAGAGACCTCTACATAGAAACCATGAAAGAATCTTGGTGAGATGTATCAAGCCAAATCTTTAGTGAAAAATATTTTCTTGAGGAAGAAATTGTATTCCTTGAGAATGGAAGAGGGTGGATGAATTACAGACCACATGGAAGCATTCAATATGTTGGTGGCTCAATTGGAATCAATTGGTGTCAAAATGGATGAGGAAGAGAAATGTCAGACCCTGCTTTTTTCTTTTCCTAATTCGTGGGATTCTCTTATTATGGCTATTGGGAGTAATTCTGTTATATTGAAGACTAAAGATGTGGTGGGTTATCTGCTTTCTGAAAATATGAGGAGGAAGGTATCCATTAGTGCCAAGGAGGCCCTGAATGTTCATGGAAGACCTAAGGAAAAATGTAAGGAAAGAGAAGCGTGGCAAATCCAAGTCCAAGGGGAAAGTCCTAAGTTATTTGCTAGAACTATGGTAAGCCTGGACATGTTTGTAAGGACTGCAAAGAAGAAAAGAATAAGAAAAAGAAGAAATTTGATTACGATTATGAGTCCGAGAAGCAAGATGGTGATGCATTCATTGCAGCTTTGGCAACTCGTGCATGTAATGATACATGGTTAATTGACTTAGGTGCATCTTTCCATATGACCTTTAATAGAGATTGGTTTTCTGAATATGAAGAATTTGATGGAGGTAATGTGTACTTGGGTGATGATTCTCATTTAGACATTGTTGGTCATGGTAAAGTTAAATTCGAGTTTCTTGATGGTATAATAAAAAGGATTAGTGATCTGTTACATATCCCTAGTTTAGCATGAAATTTGTTATCTGTGAGCAAACTAATAGATGTAGGTGTGCAGGTAGTATTTTTTGATGCAGGATGCAAGATGGTTAGAGGTGCTATGGTGATTGCTAGAGGTGTCAGATATGACAGATTGTATAAGCTTGATGCATGCATTATTGAGTGCAACAATAATTCTATGAAAATCAAGTCTGTGGAAGAAGTGAGGGTTTCACCTTCAACAAATGGTCATGGCTTTTGGGTACCCAAGGGTGATATTTCTTTTGAATTAAAGTTACCTGTAGAAAAAACTATGTTAGCATTGCATTTATGGAAAACAAAACCGTGTTTAGTTTTACTCTAGTTCTTATAAAACTTATGGTTTATTGGAACTTATTCATTCTGATGTGTTTGGTCCTGTAGATGTTCCTTCGATTGGTAAATCCACACATTATGTTTCATTTATTGATGATTATAGTAGGACATGGGTATACTTTCTAAAGAGTAAATTTGAAGTTTTAAGTCGATTTAAATAATTTACAGTAATGGTTGAGTTGTAGACTGGAAAGAAAATAAAATGTTTAAGGACTGATAATGGCAGTGAATTTTTCTCTAATGATTTTGATAGATTCTATAAAGATTGTGTAAGGCCTCTCTTTGCATGTGACTAATACAATCTTAAAGTGTTATATATTCCTCCTAAATAGACGGTTAGATATATTGCAAGCGATATGAAGATGATTGTCTAACAATAACCTTATAGTTTTACGTTATGTTATTTTACTTAATGAAGATGTATGTGCATGCGAATTATTGTATGAGATTCAAACTTATAAGATGAATTTGAAATAAGATAATTGTTGTGTCGTATTACATTGGAAGAGTAATTATCTATGTAAATGATTCATGAATAAAGTTACAAAGATTCGATTTACAATTTGTAGACATGTCAAATTTACATCATGCATAATCATATTCCATTCATCAAATAAATCAGGACTTTATTTAAATCAAATCCTAAATCATATTCCATCATTTTCTGATTTAAATAAATCAATTATCAAAGTCCAAAATGTCAAATCATCTAATTAGCATAAATCAGCATGATCATCATCTAATCCTAATCTAATGTTAATCCCATCCCACTTGCATTATCTAGATCTAGCCACTTGCACAATAAATCAATTTTATTGATTTATTAAAACCTCATTTTCCCTCAACATGACAAGTCAAAGGGGCATTTATTGCTCTTCTTTCTTGTCCCCTCTCAAAATTTATTGCAAATTTGAATTCAAAAATTCCCCCTCTTGGGCACTCTTCCCAAATCTTGCATATACATCAACTAATCACATGATGACAAGTGTCCTCAACTCATTGGCTTGTTTTTGATCCCACATTGGTCCCTCTTCAACACTTAGCATTTTGAAAATCTTTAAATAGGTGCATCATCCTCAAGCAAATCCTCCACAATCTTGCAAGGTCCCTCTCTTCATTTAAGATTTGATCTTGTCCATTTCATCATCATCATCTAAGCTTATCAATCAAGGATTGGGAAAGGGTCACTAGCACATGTGACACCAATCCAATATGAGATAGAGTTGGATTCTTGCTTCTTTATGCTTTCACTTAGTTTAGTTGATATTTTGTTGTTTGGATTGCATTATGAAGCATGATTCTATATTTCATATGGATTCTATATTTGATTTTGCTTGATTTAACAATACTCATGCTTGTTTATTTTTGAGCAAAATGCAGATTTAGGGTCTACACAATTAATGTTGTTTATTAATATGTCTAACTGTGCTTAATTATGTTGTGTAGGAAATTAAATGAGTCGATGTGGGATTAACATTAATGGTCGAGAAGATAACGGTGCTAGCATGAGAAGTGGTAACCATCAAGTGCAAATCAAAAGACTTCTTGTTGAGGATATAAATTTAACTCCATCTGAGACCTAAAAGCAAGTAGAGTAAATGTATTGGAGGGCTAAGGAATCAAATATGCAAATAGGAGGATGGATAAATATTGGAATCAAATCAAATATATCTTTGGGAAGTTCTAAGTGTAGCCCTATTTGACTTAGAAGGGTTTGAGGTTATATTTTTTATTGGGTGATTATGTTTGAGTAGAATCCAATTGTAGGACATGTGATGTGAGTTTGGTTGGGGTTGGAACCCTTGGTCAAGATCAAAATTCGTATGGATTCTTTTGTGGGTTTTAAAAAGGGATTATTGAGTCAATTTCCTTGGTTTTTGAACAAGAATAGACCCCTAGGACCTATACCTATGGGTTTGGAACCTTTTTGACATGTGAACTTGTCCTTGGAGTGTGAAAAGATCCATCAAAAGTCCACATTCATGAATGTGACAAATTCAAAAAGTGTTGGGGCTTGGGAAGTGTGACTTGTAACTCTCAACTTCCCACTCCCCAAAAGTTCTTGGAATTGGCACAAGACTCACACATGTGTGAGCACTTGTGGGAAAGAGTGTAGGTTTGGAAGATTCCTATATACCTCAAGAAGATGGAAGATTTGGGCATTGCCCACTTCTCCTCTTGGAGAACTCTAATGGAGATGGTAGAGAATGATCAAGATGGCTTGGTAGAGGAAAGAAGGTTCAAGGAGTTAGCCTCCTCATATAAAGAGATAAGTATTCTCTCCTACTACTATTTCCCTTTGTTATTGGTGGTAAGGATGTGAAATATGGAATGAATCATGGTGGGGAATGGAAGGTAGAGAACTTAGATACATTAAGTTTGTGCTATGTTAGTTTTATTTCTTTGTAAAAATGAGAAAAGACTCCATTTATTATCATGGAGCTAAAATAATTTTTTGCTCGGGGGTATGGCTAGAGCCCATGAGGCTCCATGACGCCATTACGGTAGGGTGGAGAGCAAGCCCATGTTCAATTGTGTGCAATTCATTGTATTTATAAATATTTCTTATAATTCTGAGGGTCAGTGGTTAGTTTTGTAAAATGAAAGAGTTATTCTTGTTCATAGTGAAAAGATGGACCTTGAATTCATATTGTAAAAGAAAACATTTTATGGTGTTTTAGATGGATAAGTGCGATAAGACTATATTAACAAAAGTGGGCTCTTGCATATGACGTCAAGCTTAAAGTGAATATGTTAACTTCTTTGCTAAAGATATAACGATATAAATGCAGTATTTTTTTTCTGAGATGTAGCCAAAGTCTTAGGGACCCTTTTTGAAATGAATTAAATAGGATTAAAAAAAAATATTTCTACCTTTCTCTTGTAATCCATAAAAAAAATTACCTTCAGTTTAGTCTGCATATAAGGTATTTTCTTTTTCTCACTTAGCATTTAGTAATTTAATTCTCTATAATCCTTTAAAATTTCTTAAAGAAGCTTGTTGCTGCAAGGGCAGTTTAAGGACGATGCAAAAAGGATGCATTAGTGAGATGTAAAAAGAGCAGACATTTAGAAGTATTGTCCTTAATGTTGTGACTATAGTCATATGCATTCTATCAGAAAACCGAACAACTACAACTGGGAATGGCATAAGTGAGATTCATACAAGTGAATCCTAAGGGAGAAATGTTCTTGTCGAGATCATAGTCGAACTGTAGACCGACATTGAAGTAGATTTGTAAGTACAAACATCAAGAATCTGAGGTGCATATATGTAAATGTATTTTCTTTCACAAATATATGTATACATGATGTAAATTATCATGCGCATATATAGTAATGGAGTTGCTTTATCTGTCTAGCAACCATTACAATGACTGTTGAAGGTAAACCAAATATGAGTTCTTTCTGCGATTGCGAAGCTGCTGCGAGGCAGTAATGTTGTACCTTGACATATCATACATTTTCTTTCTTAAATAAGTTCAATAGGAGAAGCTTGGTGGAATCTCATGTCATTCCTTGATATTCAAACAACCATAAAACCTTACTCTGACATAACAGCTAGATTTGATTCCCAACGTAGCGGCCAAGTTCTACCATAACATGGGGAAACCTCCTTATTCAAAGGCATGGTGGGGGTCTAACCAAATACCCCTCTAAGCAAGAGTTAAGCGATGGAAGTGGGCAACAACAGAAATAGAAATTTAAATGTTTTTCTTTAAAGAGAGAAATAACTATAAACCCTAATGTTAGTCATTTATTCTTATATGTAGATAATAAACATTATGCTTCTAAAGCCATGGTTCTTTTTGAGTGAAATACGCCCTGTTATGCATACAACACACAATGAATAATGCCAAATAATACTGATCCCTCTCCTTTATTTTACCTAAGTGTGAAAGAAACAACAATAACAATAGCTATGTGCTTATACACTGAAGCCATTGATACCATTTCATCATTCTCATCCCATTTATCCTTCGATTGAGCTATTACTGTTAAGATATTGGTACTTGACATGGTGTAGCTCCAAATTGCATTCTTCTAGGGCGTGTAAGTCTGGTGAGTATAATGGCAATAAAGCTTATTTGAAGTCTCCTGTAGGAAACCTCTATTCATGCAGATACAAGAAATTTACTATCTTTCTTTGAAGTGGTCAGATGAGCAGTCATAGTGTCTGTATGGGCCTGCGCACCAAATGAGCCTGCAGTGAGTCCAATCAATGTGTTAGGCATTGAGTATTATTTCCATACACATGAGAATTTAATTAGAACGATATTAATATTTTTGTTTCCTCATTCTTCCAAGATTGTCACTGGAATCTGAGGTCGTAAATTCTTACCAGCTCTTGTCAGAAGGGAGTTGAGAAACAATGTGTGAGCTATAGAAAATAACGTTGGAAGCATTTATAAGTGTAAGCCATGATTCAATAAGAAAAGAAGTTAACTTTTTGGGAAGCCCAATACCAGGTTGCGTGCTGGATGTGCTTATGGAAGCATCTTTAATTGATTAATGTGTTGCAGTTGAAGTTGTGCTGTCAGTGTTACTTTTCTTTCAGACGTCTTCTTCTAAGCACTTAAAGTTTAATATTTACGTCCATCTTTTAATCATATTTAAAATACCCGTACTAATCTAGTACATACAAAGAAAGACGTATCCATAGATTTAGCTAAAATTAGCGATTAGCATTTGAGCGTCTAGTCAGACGCACAGAGATTTGCATTAATTTCTTGAGGGTAGAAAGATTTAGAGGATGAGTGATCCCTACGCTGCTTTAATAGAAAATAGGTCTAGTCACTTCAAATGTTTTTTTTCCTCCTGCAACTACCACTGCATTTATCACTGCCAAAGAAGTCATTCTATTCGGTGAACAAACTCAGAGCAGCATGCAAAATATGTAGTACTTGTTTCTAAGAAAGTCCACCATAATAAATACCCCTGCTTGATGATTCAGCATCTATTTGTCTTCACCGAGAATGTTCGTAATCTGTCTTCACGGATAAGTATTCTATTATCATACCCTCCCATCATGAGTATTCACCCTTAGCATGCAAAAGCCTTCGTATACATGTTTGCATATCTTTTACCTTCAATAAAGAAGAAAGAGAATATTCCCATATTCTAAAAAGGAAGGAGTTCAATTAATTTAATTAAAAAACTATACATGAGGACAAAAGTTTAGTAATAATAGAAATTCTTCCTTATTCGTTTATTTCTTCCCTCCTCCTTTTAAGGGAAAATAATAATAAGAAATATGTAAATGAATTTATATGTATTTATTTGCATGCATTATGCTTTAATATTATTATTTCTAAATTTATCTTTTTATGTAAAAAAAATAAATAAAAAAAAATAGAAATAAAGTAGAATTCTAAAAATAAGAGAACACAAATATAAATGAATTTATCTAAGTAAAGATAAGTAAATAATTAAATTAATAATATATAAAAAAATAAGTAAGAATAGAAAAAAATCTAATAATTAGGGTGAAGTATAAATATCTTATCCGTCTTCGTATTTGAATTTTAAGGATTAGATTTTTTTACACTTAATTGAAATGTTACCATGGTTTTAAGTGTGGATCAATACTGTGGTCGGAAATTGAGACTAGATCAAGCAATGGCATCATCAGATAATTTTGGGATTAATTGTATTCATAACAATTGGAACTATAATATAAATTTCTTGTCATACATATAGATATCAATATCTGTATCAATATTGTAAATTCTACAAAATATTAATATTTAGTGTTTGCTTGAGATAACAACAATGACATTATGTAAAACTCTTAATCACCATAACATTAGCACTAAAATGAATGTTGAGTTGTAATACCAGGTAACACAAAAAAAAATAAAAAAAAATCATGAGTTGAAGTCCTCTAGTATCAATATTTAATACACTTAGTATTGGTACCAAATTGGGAGTAACTAGTGATATGGAAAATGTTACTGATGTAAATATGAGAGTGTAAATTTATAAATTTTATGTTTAAGGAGAAAATCCATCATGTTAGAATCAATTGGATGAATCTCTTGAGTTCGCATCGTAATATAATCCATGTTTGGTTGAGTAGGTATATCATCAAACATAGATAAATTTCCCTCTACCTTATAAGTAAACCAATTAAATTATTGTCAATTAGGTTGAACCCCTTCAACCCATGGTGATCGTTCGGTGTTGTCATCGTGCAAAGATGCGCTCAATATAAAGTCTCATATTTAGTGTAATGATTGCATCACAACAAGTGAAATTAAGGTCGTAATGTAAATTAATGTTTTTCTTCAAAAAAAATAAAAATTGTTGTGTTTCTAGTGAAAATTATGGGCATGACAGATTGTGGTATTCATAGACAAAAGAAAACTTTGTATTCTCCACATCAAAATGGAGTTGCATAAATAATGAACATGACACTGATGGAGAAGACTAGGAGTATGTTGAGTGGTGCTAGTTTAGAACAAAGTTTCTGGGCTAAAGTTGTTGCCACTGCTTATTACTTGATTAGTAGGTTTCTTACATCAACTCTTATTGATAAGACACCTATAGAGGCATGGTTGGGTCGCAAGCCTTCATTAAGACATCTTAGAGTTTTTGGTTGTGAGGCATATGCACATGTGTCAAAGGAGAAGCAAACAAAGTTGGAGAACAAGGATGTGAAATGTATCTTCATCAGATATAGTTATGGTGTGAAAGGATACAAACTTTTGGATCCAGTTGCATAGAAGGTAATACATAGTAGAAGTGTTATTTTTAGAGAAACTAAGCCTTCTTCTGTTACATTGCAGCTAGAACAAAATAAACAAGAAGATGTGATTCAATTTCCTTCTACACCTGAGAAAGTTGAATCGAGGCCCATGGATAGAAAAGAAGTTGAGGAGAGCTCATCTAGCTCTAAATCTTTAGAAGAGGAGGAAGAACCTCCAACTCAGCTTGTTCATAGGTCTACAAGGAAAAAAAACCACCTGAAAGGTATTCACTTGATGATTGGAGATGTATTTTTTATTTGAATACTAACATGGATGAACCCAGATTAGTAGAAGAGGCATTAGGTATGAATGACACAAAATCTTGGAAGACTGCTATGGATGAAGAAATGACAACTTTGAAAAAGAATGATACATGGGATCTTGTACCATTGCCTAAAGGAAAAAAAACTATTGGTTGCAAATGGGTGTTCAAGAAAAAGATTGGTTTAGATGGAAGGATTGAGAAATAAAAGCCAAGGTTGGTTGCAAAAGTTTACTCTCAAGTTGAGGGTGTTGATTATGGTGAGATATTTTCTCCTATTGCAAAATTGACATCCATTAGATTTTTTCTTTCTATTGCTGCTACTTATGATTTAGAGGTTGAGAAAATGGATGTGAAAATTGCTTTCCTTCATGGTGACTTGGAGGAGGATATTTATATGACACAACCATAGCACTGCGTAGTGAAAGGTAAAAGTAAATTAGTTTGCAAATTTAAGAAATCTTTGTATGGCCTAAAACAGATCCTTAGGATGTGGTCCAAAAATTTGATACATATGTGTTCAGTTTGGGATTTGAGCATTCTAAATATGATCATTGTGTTTATTATAAAATTGATGGTGATTGTTTCCTATTTATTGCATTATATGTTGATGATATGTTATTTATTGGTAGAGGGAAAGGTATGATTTCAGAATTGAAATCCCAACTTGCTGCTAAATTTGAAATGAACGATCTTGGTACAACTAAACACAGTCTTGGGATGGAAATTAAAAGAGATAGAGTGAATAGAAAGCTATGGCTTGGCCAAAGTAAGTATGTCAACTCAATTTTACAGAGATTTGATAAGTAGGCTTGTAGACCATTGTGTGTTCTTGTTTTAGTTGGAACAAAGTTATCTATTTCAGATTGTCTAACATCTTCATCAAAAATGGAAGACATGAGCAGAGTGCCTTACCAGAGTGTAGTTAGAAGTTTGATGTATGCTATGGTTTGTACTAGACCAGACATTTCCCAAGTAGTGGGAGTTCTTTCCAGATATATGTCTAATCCTGGTAGAGTTCATTGGGATGTAGTTAAAAGAGTCTTCAGATATTTGTGTGGTACCTAAGATTATTCCTTATGTTATCATAGTAATATGATTGAAGACAAGATTTCCTTTGATATTGAGGGTTATGTGGATTTAGATTGGGCAGGTGATGTTGATAGTAGAAGATCCACCAGTGCTTATGTGTTTACTTTATTTGGTGGTGCAATTAGTTGTATGAGTAAGTGAAAGAATGTGGTTGCTTTGTCCACTACTGAAGCAAAGTATATGGCAGCTACTCATGCTTGTAAAGAAGCCATTTGGCTTAAGATACTATGTTCAGATATTGGAATAAAACAAGGTGTAGTGACAATTTATTGTGACAGTTAGAGTGCGATATGTCTAGCCAAGAACCTGACATTTCATGCCAAGACCAAGCACATTCATGTACAATATCATTTTGTTAGAGATATGGTCGAAGATGGCAGGGTGAAGTTAGTTAAGGTAGAGAATTTGATGAATGTTGTTGATTCTTTAACTACGCCTATGAGCACAGAGAAGTTTAGATAGTGTTAAAAGACTATGAGCATTTCGACCCCTAGAAATTAAGAGATGATGATGAAACCCTTCCATTGTCCTTGTAAGGTGTTCGAAAAGTGGGAGATTTGTTGAGAAAATATGTCTCAACCTTGCAATTACATAAGTTGTTGATACATAAGGTACTATTCATTTGATGACGATAGGGGGGTGTGGGGGGATCCCCCCCATGAGGGGTCTAAGGAGATCATTCCCCCCAACTGGAGTCCAGGGGCAATGCACCTTGGTGGGGGCTTGGGGAAGCGCCCCCGAAAGGAAAAAAAATATTTATATTTTATTATTGTAATTCTGGATAGTCCATCATTATGTCTTATATCCGATGGCTGATATTTTATTAGCTTGAATTACCCTAGAAGGCAACCCTATTTTTATGATGGCATTGTATTACGACTGTGTATTGCTTTTGAGAGTTTAATAGCGGTTGTTTTGCCTCTAGTTCTCTGAGTGGTGATACTCCCATGAGAAGCTTTCTCTACAAGTATATTGTAATCTTTGTGATTTCTGAATAATATATTGGGCGACTTTTGGAGTGTGGGGTTTTTCTCTCGAAAGGGTTCTCCCCATGTAAATTACTGTGTTGTGGTATGCATGATATTTATGTCTATTTATGTTTAAGTTTCTATAGCTGTTAAAGATCTATAAAATTTTGTATTATTCTCCTCACAAGATTAGTGTAGGAAGTTGTTATGCTACCTTAGCTTCCTTACAAGAAGGTGATATCCACTATTTTTATTCACCTTTTCATTATCATATTTGTATTGCACCATATTATTGTTTGAGTATTTCTTCGTATTTCCATTTCTATACTCTCTTTATCATCTTTCTATACAATCGTTGCTATCTGGTTATTCGTTAAGGTGGAAACACTAAAGCGGGGGAATGACTGAGGCAATCCTCTAAACATAGCCCCAACATTTTCCCATTCTTCTATGTGTAGGTACTTCTTGGTTGGAGCTATTTGAAGAGTAAAGTTGTGCAAAGTTCGATACTATCTTCTCATCCCTCCTTTGTCAATTCAAGCGTATCTAGTTAAATTATTCTTCTTGTTGTACCTTGTTTCTATATTTATTTTACATTTTGGTATAGCACCAAATCTCTTAGTTAGGTTGTTAGTTGAATTTTTAGTGTTTTTATCTATTTTAGAAGTCCTTTGTTCGTATGGATGGTAGCACCCTACTGAGATGCCAGTGTGCCACACTATGGTTCATTTCCTACACTGTCGTCCTCAAGAAGTGAGTTGTTTGAGCTATAGATTGAACTTTAGGAATCAACTCGCTTGAATTCCTAAAACATTCGGGTTAGTAGCAAGACATTAGCAACCAAATTGCTCTTTATTTTTTACCCTAAACACTTAAACCTTTCCAATCACTTAGAAAATCTTGAGGTAGATTAGGGCAGCCTATTGCTTAGGACCCTCCTATGACCTGGGGTCTCGGAGTAGCTAATCCCCCAACTCTATATATTTATGCTACTATATAATCCCATACAAATGATTTTGTGTGTATGCTACATTATAGAGATGAATCCTCCTTCTCTTGTGCTACTCTTTTGATTATATTTTCAAATGAGATCACACAAAATAACTATTACAGTCTATTGTATATCCCTACCATTGTCAAGTATTCTTCACTTACTCAATTCATTATTGATCCATCTTATAAGTTTAACATATGCATTGAAATTTGTAAGAGTTGGTATAGAATAACTCTACACCATGCAAGATTTGGCTGAAGATTATAGCCACCCAAGATCTAGGAACTTCATGAAAGTACAAGAGAGATCAATATGCAATGCTCAAGATTGCAATGGAATTGATTATCCAATAATTCAATATTATAATTGTTCTACATACGAGACCATTTGGTTATATAGCCAAGGTGAGACATAAGATTAAATAGGATTATGACAGGTTTCTTAATCCTATTTCATGAGACAACATATCATAACTACTTAGGACACATGTGTTAAAATTCAAAGATAAGATAAGATCTAATGACATCTAACACCTTCTATAAAGATTCCTTCCTAGGACCTAAGTAAACTTAACATGTAAATAAGTCCCCTAAGTCCCCTAGTAATGAATTAACTAGGTACAATACTTTATTTACGCCAACACCCCCTTAAGTGCAATTTAGGGAGTAGTTGATTATTATGCAAATGACACAAAGATGGGTCCTAGCTTTGAGGCCATGTTAAGTACCCATGTACAAATGCAAATGCAATCTCTCACAAATGGAGAAAAGGAGAAAACCTAATGGGACAAAACTCCTCCCCAAAAAAGAGATGGAAAAAAATGCTCTCAATGAAGAATGAGAAGGAAAACACTCAATTTGATGAATATACCCTCCCATAAGAGAGAAGAAGAAGAAAGACCATGCAACCCCCCCTCAATGTTGAGTCTCCTGTAATGATGGTAGAAGCTCAACATTGAATGTTGAAGATGATCCAAAAGTGTCAAACAATGTTCCTCCCCTTGGGAAGAAACGAAACCAAGATGATATGTAGGATGTCTTCCCATTTCTAAAAGGAGGATGTAGGAGGAAGGATGATGTATGATATCTTTGAATAATTCTCAAGTGTCTCCATGTCGATGTCAAAAGTTGTCATGCTCCAAACAAGTGTTCTAGGCCACATTGTTGAAGAAGACAATATATAATCTCCTAGAAACTATTGTAGAACACAATCCAAAGACAAGGATACCTCCTTTGAAGACAAAGAATCCTCCTCCAATTTTTTTCCAAAAGAATCCACACTCACATCAAACTACACAAGATGATCATGTAGAGGATGAACAAGAGGATCAAAGTGTTCCCTTGCAATAACTAAAGAAGGATCATCTCCATCAAAGAGAAGATGAATGCCATCAATAATGTCTCTCAAATCTGAAATGTGGAACTCACAAATAAACCAATAATGTCTATCAAGTAGTCATCCCAAGTAGCCATTTCTAAAAGATAATGAATGTCCCGCTGCACTGAATCACAAAGAGCCAAAATTGTGGTAACAGAAGCATCCTCAGGTACAACAATAGATGAAGGAGATGGAATATCAGCACATGTCACTCAATCCTTAGTACATGAAACAATACCAAGATTCAAATGACCATACTACATCTCCTTAAAAGTGTTCGCACTAGATGCCTCAATGTGAACAACTTCCAAATCAATAGTAGGAGAAAAATATGAGATGTAGACCCAAGATTGGTGATCAACCTCCCCAACTGCAACAATATCTCTGCTATGCAAATCTCAGATTCTTATAGAATCTGGTGTGAACTCAACACTCTTGCCTGCTCCACCATGTGTGATCTGATAGATAGAAAGGATATTGGTTGACAATGAAGGAACACAAAGAACATCATTAAATAATCCATCATCCATGTCAATGGATCCCTTCCCAAAAACACACATATATGTGTTTTTCACCATCAGGATGTGTGGTTATGAACAAGTCTCAAATGAAGAGAACATGTAATGTCCCTCTGTTTCAGCCGTCTTTGGATGTTGAGTGAGTTCATTTGGTTAATTTGAGTTGTCTTTTGTGCTCATTATTATATTGTTAAATTTTCTTTTCAAATTTTGTATCCAGCCTTGATAAATCAATCTAATTAAATTAAATTGATTACAAGGTGACTCAGTTAATTAGGGGTAAAATAATAATTAAAGGAAGGTGAATTTAGATGTAGTGTGACATTTAGATCATACTTGATCTTGGTTAACCAACCAGAAGCAATTGTTAACTTAAACTATCGTGGCAGATTTAAGACTAGTTTGTAGGTTGGAGATTGACAAATCTGAATTGCTTTGGTATTTGGTTAACTACATTTATATATGTATATTTATGCATAGATATATCTAAATTATGATGTTACAAAGTAATTTGATTCCCTATTTATTGTTGATATATCTCGGTGGAAGTTAAACATAACATGTTTACATTTTTATATATATAATACTGTACTTGGAATAGTAAAGAATGCTTTTTTTTCCTAAAAGAGAAAATAAAACATAACTTAAACCAAGAAGTGTTGTCTCGGTAAATTATTGGTCATGTGATCATTTAATTAAAATCAAGAGGAGTTGTTTTAGTCAAACATAGAAGAAAATTGAGTGACTCGTAACTTGGATAGTAGTAATGTAGATATATATATATATATATATATATATATATATATATATATATATATATATATATATATATATATATATATATATATGTATCATATTAGAAGATGAAAGTAATAAAACAATGATTAGAAGAAGTAAAGATGTAATGCTATAAGATAGCAGTTAATAAAAGATTTAAAGGGATAAGTGTGTTTAAGTAAACAGAAATAGATACATTTAGGTATATGCAAATATATGGAAGGAAGGAGGAGTTGCGTATTAAATCTTCATTTAATTATCTTAAATGTTTCTTTTATTCCCTTCACGTAAGAAAGGATCATTTTCCATTAAATATCCTCATATAACCTTACCTTATCTTGATTTACTTTCTAAACTTTCAAAAATCAAGACATTCACATATTAAGGGAGATAGGTTTCAATGTCCTTAAGCAAATAGGTTAAAGTGAGTGGTGGTTAAAATATATTAATTTATAGGTAAAACTCTTTTTTTATATATAATTATTTTTATGTATTTATTTAAAATAAATTATTAGAAGATCAAAGTTGATTAATGTAAGTAAATAAATAAAAAGTCATTTAGGGATATGGAAATATTAATAATGTGAGAAAGTAACAAATATATATATTTTTATATATAATTTTTAAATATTAATAATGTGAGAAAGTAACAAAGATACATATATATATATATAATTTTTTAAGGCGTGTATATAATATATAATTTTTGGGTGGTAAATTTTTTTTTGACAATATTAAAATGGCACCCTTGTCAGCACCTCAGGGTACATTTCATAAATAATAGCTAGCAGGACTTAAATTTGATGGTCGACCTTGCCTATCAACAAATTTTTTAATGACGGTTATCTATTCAAAGGTGCCCTTAAAACATTATGATATACCTTAGTGTAAGTAAAATTATATATAAATAAAATATATATATCATTATAATTCTATATAAATTTTGACAGTCTATCCAAAATCTCTCCTTTCAGCTGATACAATCTTCTTAAAATTTTGATTGTATTTTACGGCAAAAATCTCTAAATACGGTTATACGGCCATCAAATTTAAGCCCTGATAGCTAGTGCTTTGAGGGTAGACTGCATGCTTACCACGTGGGTAGTAATGTGCTTTCTTTAGCTTGCTCATTGGGTGCACGTGCTGGTCCGTCATCCTCACTTTGCATGCATTTCTAAGGAGGAAAGCTGTGAAGATAGGGGGACGTGCCTTGTCGGAAAAACATTCCTTTTTGGGGAGAAAAGAGCAGTCGGCGTAGGACGAGAGGCAAGGGGGATGCTGGCAAAGGAAAATGGGATGATGGCAAAGCTGTTATGGTTTTGCTTCACCAAACTCTTCCTCCCTGGTATTGACCCTTCACTTCTCCAATTTGGTGAGCCGCTGCCTGTAAGTAAGGTTTCAACGGTGATTTTAGTATATGTTTATTGAAATGAAAATTACTGCAAGTTCCTAATAATGTGCACAGTTAGGTTTTAACATTATGGAAACTACACAATCCGAATAAGCAGCACATGTTTTCCTTCCAAATAATGTCTGAACAAATATATGCCCATATTAACACTACGCACTTTTCCATTATGTTTATAATTAGTTAAATCCATTCGAATTGGTCACTGAAAATTTGTAAGGCCTGAACATCTACGGAACTGTAATGGACATTAATACAAAAGAAACACCATCAAAATTGTCATAAACTTGATAGTACTCATCCTTGGTAACTGTGGTCTTGCCAATACCCCATATTCCAGCTTTAAGCACGTCTTCCATTGAATTTAAATGAAAGCATTTTTGGTGCTGTCCATTCCCACAGGATGTTTAGCAACTTGTAAAAGCACTCTATATTAATGTCTAATCATGTCATTCACTACCATCCTTACAAGCAGATCTTTAAAGCTGCAATGGCCGACTTACTAACAGGACCTGTGTAGATCAACAAAAATTGCAAAACTACTACTTATTATAGAAATGTGGAATACAAAACTCACTTATAATAGGAAAGAGAAAAGTTGGAAAATAGAGCATTCATTTGTATACATTATGAACAATCTTCTTTACAATGTCTGACTCAGCAAATTAAAATAAAATTCACCCGTAAGAGCTCTGGCTGGTAACATATGAACAACTCAACTTTTTCAAGGAAATTTTTGTTTAAGCTTGACAATTTCAGAGAGTATTCTCTTTGAAGCCATAATTGAAGTTTTAAAACTATTTTATTTGGAATTTACCATAACTCTATTGTTATGCATGACTATCTTGACCCAGGTCTTATGAAAGGTTTTATTTTAACTTTCCTCTACATACTTCAGATATTAATATTATCTCATTAACCAGCAAGAAGAATACTTATTTATATATATATATGGTTTATTCTTGAGTATATGGTTTGGGAATAGATTTGGGAATGAATATAACTATTGGAATAGTATGAACAAACTCTTCATAATGTTGTGTAAATAGTTTTGACACTTGGAAACTAGTATAGACATTTTTGAATTAATGTTACAATTTTATAAACTTTGTTTTTAGTTAAAGTTTACTATTATTTGAATGAATAGTGCTTAAATAATAAAGCTGATTGTACATAAAACTGCTCTCACATTTCTTGGAATCTTATTAAATGCCTTATGGGTTTTATTTTACTCTTCCTCACCTTTCCAAAGCATTTTGAATTTTAAAATTTGTATAAGTTTTGTAAAAGTTATGTATATTTTAGCATTTGCCCTGTTTGGCTGGAAATCAGCATATTGAAAACTAGTATAGACATTTTTAAATTAATGTTACAATTTTATAAACTTTGTTTTTAGTTAAAGTTTACTATTATTTGAATGAATAGTGCTTAAATAATAAAGCTGATTGTACATAAAACTGCTCTCACATTTCTTGGAATCTTATTAAATGCTTTCTGGGTTTTATTTTACTCTTCCTCACCTTTCCAAAGCATTTTGAATTTTAAAATTTGGATAAGTTTTTTGTAAAAATTATGTATATTTTAGCATTGCCCTGTTTGGCTGGAAATCAGCATATTGAAAACTAGTATAGACATTTTTGTTAATATTGTTTGATTAACATTTTAGTTGTAAAGTCTCTGTTTAAAAAAATATTTTAATGCTCACAATAGGATGATACTTGACATTATATTTTTGTCAATTTTAAGGGATGCATATGTATGGCTAAGGTTATGTTTATTTAATTTGTTGTTATCTTGGCAATTTATTATAGTAGTTTTAAAACCTCATCCAAGTCTTGAAGAATTTTTATTATGAGAGCATATGAGATTTCCTTGATTAGTTATAAAAATGTTAAAAGTAGATTTGGTAGTATGGTTTATTTACTCAATTCATATGATGCACAATGATTATATGATTAATGTTGCTTAAATTTAGTAAGTCTTTCAAGAACTAGAATCCCTAGGTAATGTTGGAGCAAAAAGGTTGATAGTAATGTATCCTTCCAATATCATTCAATTTAGAATATTTAAGAGAATTTTTCAATAATCATTGCATGAAGGATTTAAAGAAATATGATAATTGTCTAACTTACTTGATAATATTTAAAGGCTACATGATTGTTAGGTGTTTTGCATCAAAGGATTAATATTTGAATTCCTTATTCGATATTAGATTTGATAATTCAGATCTAGCATTTGATTTGGACAGGTTGTGGATTTTGTTATTGTAATCTTTTTATCATATAGTTAGTTTTACTACTCGTCTTATAGTTTAAGGACCCTATAGGGGGGGATTTTCTCTTATAGTGTTATAAGTTGAAGAATAGGGGGCATGATATATTTTGAGTTAGGAATTGATTTTGGTGTATGTAAACATTATTGGGATTATGTTGTGTCGAAGTAAAGTTATATATTGATCCGAGGGGAGATACCCTCATTGTAAGTAACCCGTTATGGGATGTGAAAAGTTGAACTACGATTCCTCTGTGAATTATATACGTAGGCAAGGCCATCGGTGACGAGCCCCCAAGGAATTAGGTCGGGCCCTTAGGACTGTTTTGTTTCTAAGTCATTATCTTAGACTTGTCTTTTTCCCTCGACATTGTAAACTATCGTTGACTTGTATAGTTTGTCTTGGTGAACATGTGCTAACTACCATTGATCATTTGTGTGTGCCAAGTCATGTAGACCTTGCAGGAACATGTATTGGGAGTGAGGAAACTTTAGTACGATGGAATGTAAGAGGTACGTTAAGTCAGCCCTAAATAAATAAACTCCAATGTTAAAAATAGTAAATCAATTTTATCCTTGCTTCTAATTAGTGAGATCATTGACTATAATCGTATGTAGTGGATTATGTTGTTATTGTCTTAAAAGTAAACAAAAAGGAAAATTATTGCAAAATTAGTTAAGATTGTCATAGTTTTGTTAGGATGTTTAGTGTGTAGATTTTGGTGTTTTTGTACTTGATGTACTCTTCCCGTTGTTATAAGGGGAGCATTATGTAATGTATTAATGTAATCATGATGTGTTGTATCTGTGGAAATATGCTCCACAATTGTATTATGGAACTAAGAAATTTAATTGTAATAAATGATGAATATCTCTTCCTCTCTTTTAAGTATGGATGATTGTATGATATCATTATGTAATCTTGGTTGTTTATTCACTTTCGTTTAATAAAAGTTATGATTCGTAATGACCGTTTCGTGTACCCCAAAGGACGTGAATGACTTTGTAATTGCATAATTGATTTTCATGTAATGTATGTACATATTCATCGTATGCAATGTTTCGCTTTAAAAAAAAATAAAAAAATATTGTGGTGTTTTGTTGTCCTTTGGGGTTCACATGACGGGGCATTACAGAACATACTCTCTGATGAAACCATGTGATGTGAGGCTCTTGAATCAAGTATCCACCTCTTTGACTCAGAATATGCAACTGCAACAAGTGAAAACCCTTATGTTTATCTAACTTTCATGAAGAAGAAGAGGATAAGCCCTTTAATGAAGAAGAATAATTGATTTGAACCTTCTTAAGAAGATACTTCAACTCATCAATCCATTTTGAATAACATTGATGTTCATGATGCCCCGATTTCTTGCAATATGCACATGTAAGATTCTCCTTCTTAGATGATTCCCCTTTAGAGGGAGAGGATTCAGATTCTTTATGTGTCTTGTTCTTTTTTCTTCTTTTTCTTCTTATCAAGATTCCTTGATTCTTTCTATACCTTAGACTCACTAGCCAACAATGCTTGTGACTTGGAAGACTTGATTAGACCCATATTAGTTAACTTAGCTTCCTCTTGGATTAAGAGATTGCAAATTCATCAAACTTAGGATCAACATATGATGCTCCCATAGAAAGTCAATGGGTATGAAAGCCAAAAACAAATATTGAATACTCAAGACCAAGCTTGGATAACACATTCAGAATTGATTGTAAATCCTCCTTATCAATTTTGCAATCTTTCAACTCTATTCTTAGTTGCTTAACTTTGGAGATATAGTCTTGGATAAGGTAAAAACTTTTAGGATCAAAATTCATCAAATCATTATCATTATGATTTCCCCTAATCTTATCTATTTTACCATACAATTTCTCAAAAGCATCCCAAGCCTCTTTAGGTTTTTTGCATGATTCAACATGAAATTGTAAATAAAATGAGACTAATGAACATATACATCCAAGTGTTTTCTCACAATCAATCTCCCATCTTGCCAATTCTTTAGAATCAGTAGGTTTAGGAATAGTTTATTTTAGATGGCCTATAAAACCCTTCCCCATGAGATAATTCCATATTGATTTTCTCCATGTAGCATAATTATATGGAGTTAGGAGTTCAATTTGAGATTTACCCATTGCAAGAACACAAACCAAGCAAAAGAATGAAATCAATCACTGCAAGCTTAACCCAAATTACTCAATCAAGACACCCCCTAAGAAATATTTGATTTGTGGCACTTTACAAGTGCCACTTGCCAACAACAACAAAGTGGACTTGATCTTAGTGCATACAGATTGCCAAATTTGGCTACAAGCTCAAAGCAAAAATTTTACATCAAATGGGATCAATCTTAACACACCACTAGAAATTACATGAAAAAATATGTACTTTCAAAAAAAATTCACCCAAAAATGTTACTGTAGGAGCAAGAATGGAGCCCCAAATTTTTTGAAAATGAGAATGGCTTAGCAACACCTGTGAGAATTTGTAATTTTTGGAAAAACTAGGCACCAAAATCAAAACAAGTTGCACCACTATGAAGATCATGAAATTCCACCCTAAATAAAAAAATTGTGCTGAGAAAGGAGTCAAGATGACCAAGTTATGCGAATTGAAAAATTGCCTTCCAAAACGAAAAGTGCGCCATTGGAGAGGGGGGTAAATTTTTTTAAGGCATGCTGATGCAGTGATGACATCAGTAGATGACGAGCCTAAATTTGATGCTCCCATGCCCATCATCGATTGGTACGGGTTGGATAGTAGTAGAGAATATTTTTCAAAATATTTTGATTGTCGGTGGTTAGAGGAAACTTAAGATACCATTGGAATATGCTCCAAATGGTTGGTGAAATATTTACAAAATCCTACGAAATATTCTCCAATGGTGGATGCTGGCAAGTCGATGAGTAGGACTGGCATGAGCTTGTAAGTGGCCTGGTAAGAGCCCACCATGTGGTGGATGATGGCCCCACGTGGTACACAAGCCCACGTGGGCGTCTACGCGTACAAGGTACTTTACGCACCCTATTCATAGATTTTTTTTTTGTTTTTTTTTTTTTGATTTTTAATAAAATTTTCAGAGATAAAATTTACAAAACACCAAAAAATTTATTAATTTTTTTTCACTTGTGAACTGCGATCGATTGGTCAATTTTTCTTTTTCTGTAGTACGATTCGTGTATTAATTGCGACCCTACGGTTGCACAGACGACCAAATTGGTCAATTTTTTCCCTCAAGCTTTGGGTGAAGTGCTCAGATTTTCACGATTTGACAATCGATATTAGGGTTCTTGGGCCTTTTGAACATGATGATAGGGTCATATTTGACCCAAAATGCTCCAAAATTATAGTTACCTTTTGGATCTAGCAACCACTCTTTAGCTTCAAATCCTCATAGATCTAGCCTCGTATGTCTGATTTGGATGAAACAAAGGAAAAAATAACTTTCTCAAACCCTATGATCTCAATAGTGAGCTTAGATTTGCACCAAAAACCTCTAATTTGAACCTGCAATACAAAGCCAAAAAGAGGAAACCTCCAAATCTAGTATTTCTTTCAAGATTTTCTGATTCTCCATATCATCATTTGATGTAAGAGAAGAGCATACTCAACTTTTCAAGATCCACCAAGATTTTCAACCTAAATCTCTCAAGAAGCAATCCCACAAGATTTGATACCATGTAAGAGTTGGTATAGAATAACTCTACACCATGCAAAATTTGGTTGACGATTACAGCCACCCAAGATCTAGGAACTTCAAGAAAGTACAAGATAGATCAATATGAAATGCTCAAGATTGCAATGGAATTGATTATCTAAGAATTCAATATTAGAATTGTTCCACATATGAAACCACTTGGTTATATAGTCAAGGTGAGACATAGGATTAAATAGGATTATGACAAGTGTCTTAATCCTATGTCATGAGACAACATATCATAACTACCTAGGACACATGTGCTAAAATTCAAAAGATAAGATAAGATCTAATGACAACTAACACCTTCTAGAAAGATTCCTTCCTAGGACCTAAGTAAACTCAACATGTAAATAAGTCCCCTAAGTCCCCTAATAATGAATTAACTAGGTCCAAGACTTTATTTACACCAACAAAAGTTTTTATTCAATTGGGTAAAAGTGCAAATCTATGTCACAATTTTATAAATGAAATTGCTAGCACAAATACAAATTTTCAACTTCAACTACATGAAAGTGGCCTTTATGTTTTGAATTTCAAATGACATAAATTAACTATAGAACTCTTGATGAAGTTTATGCTTGTAATTTAAAATAAATAAAAATAAAATTAATTTAATATATGATTTTATAAATTTAAATGCAAAACATGAATTGCTAAAATTTAGAAAAAGATGAGGTTGATGGGACGCTAAAAAAAGAGAGCGTAATTTTTTCCCCAAATAGCTAACTCCAATATCTAGTGCATAGAAAGAAAATAAAATCAATGAACATATTTTTTTGTAATAACTTTTTAAAGTCAAACTTCACTAGAATGTCACAGTTTTCATGGGACATCAACTTTTTTCTAATTTTTTTATCATTTAATAAAAAAATTACCATTTTGGAGATGATTCTTTCCTCTAGTGCATTGTATATTTGTGAAAAAATTAAAATATTTTTTAATAGGTTTAAAATTTCTGATCAACCTCATATTTGATTATAAAAACCTACTTACAATAAATTTTTAAAAAGAATCATAATAAAACTAATCAAATATTAAAAAAAATGGATTCTAGACTTTGATCTCTATAAAAGTGTATTTTTAGATTTTCATGAAGGTACCTCTAGTTAGAGAAATTCAGAGTTGAATTTAAAGTTTTTTAATTTCCCTCAAAAGAGGGGTTAAGTTGCAACATAGACATTTTCAGTCAAAAAGGTTTCACCCAAAACCTTTCACATAAATTCAACTTCAATTCAAGTTTTCAATAGAAAAGAAATTATAGTTTCAAGAAAAGGGGTTTCGCCTAAAACTTAGGTGCCACATATACACCATGTGGTTTTGGGTGAAACTGTTTTTCCTGAAACTATTTAGGGTGAAACATTTAGCTAGAAACTATTTTTTTGGCTAAAAGTGTGACACAACTCTATGCTTTTACCCAAATTTTATATTAAACAACAAACTTATGCACGTTTTTATTTATCATTATAAAGGCCAGTGTAATTTTTTTATTGAGACTATGGGCTTTATCATTCTACCTTTAATATTTGGTCCTAAGGAGATTCTATTATTATGTCATGTTATTCCATAGTCAAATACTTTTGATATGTTGGTTAGGAGACCACACTATAGAAATGTAAATTATTTCCTTCTATTTTATATCCACATGTTAAAATTGATAGAGCCCCACATAATCCTTTATCCTTTTTGAGTCATTTTAATTTGGATATACTTGTTAAGATGGTTAAAGATATTGGATATAGGGTAAAGAGTGACACATGTGATCTTTATATAATTTTCCTTAGAAAAACAATAAAGGAAAAATATGAGACAAACTTGAGTAGCTACATGTGCATCTTTCCATCCTATAGTTAATGAAGATAAAAGGCCTATAGAACCTCAAGTTGCATATTCTATTGTGTCTAAGCATCAAAGAATCAACAATGCATGTCTTCAAATGAACCTTATGAAGAAAAAATTACTCATGTACCAAGAAATCAAGAGAAGGATAGGGGAAATATGTTTCAAAAACATGCATTTCATTCTAGAGGCACTAATTATTCATGGGCACCAAATAATGTTTTTGATAATTAAAGCACAAAAACAAGGATGCTGGCTCGAATACAGAGAATTGAGAGGTTGAAAACAAACTCCACAAACCATAGATATCACATCAACAACACTTAACAAAAAAATAAAAAGAGTCAAAAATAATGAATAAAGGAGACACCAAAGATAAAAAAGAACACCAGCTTAACCAAATAGTTGACCCCAATCTTTGATGAGGAACTTGAAATGTTTCTTGTGACTATTATCCTTATCACCAACCTTCTTCAATTTTTTGTCCTATAACAAATAGAGGGTAGTTGTCGATCCCCGCATAACCTTGGAACTAAATTTGGATAGGCTGGCCATATTTTTCTCAAGTTCAAACAAATTCCATTTAAGCTTTGTAAGCTCCTTCACCATACTAGCACACTATGGGAAATTGTGAGTCTCACCAAGAAGGTCCACATTGGCATTGCCAGTGCTAACTGTGTGCTTAGATTGGCTCTCACTAGTGTTCTTAGGACCTTTGGAATCAAATTCATTCTCCTCATTGATAGATAAGCTCACATCTTGCTCAAGAGTATCCTCAATGACCTCCTTTTCAGTAGACTTTGGATGGCCTGCCAGATGGTTGGATCTTCTAAGAGGGTCACTCACATACTTTACATCCTCAACCTTGTACTCTTTGAAATTGAAAGCAACAACATTGGACTTCTCAACCAAGACTTGTGTTGGGGAAACTTTCTGCTTTTTGGTGGGGGGGTTTTTGAGATCCCACCTAGTCTCAATTGCCAAATCCCATAGAAGGGGGACTATTTTTAAGGTCATAGAGACCTTGAGCCACTTGAGACTGGCTAAAAATAAATTTATTTGGTGAATGATTATCCCCAGTGAGGTTAGGGGGGATGGTGAGTAGGGGGTATCATTTAGGGTAGAGGGTTCACCCAAAATATTAGTTAGGGGGGAGGTATGAGTAGAGTCAGTATGGTTCTTCTTTTTAACTTTGGTTTTCCCTTGAGGGGCCGAAGTGGCCACCACCTTAAGGGAATCAAGAGGAATTTCCTCAATCAAAACAACTTTAATTTGTTTAGGTAGGAATAATGCAAGATGAAAGTGATAAATGCATAAAATAAGACCTTGATGCAGAGGAATGCGATATTTTTTCAAGCATTTTTTATTTAAGTTGAAGGCTTACTTAATGGAGCTTTTTTAGGGAGGTTAACAAGTAGAAAGGGAAGCTTATTAGGACATTATGGTAGAAGTGGTTGAGGAGGGGGAAGTGGTAGAAATAATAACACTTGTATCTACCTTCCAAAGTAAAAAACTTCATAATCATGAGACATACCTTTTCCCATGGAAAAGAAAGTTTTTCCTTATCAAAACTACCTTGCGGTTTGGTGGGTTATTCACCTTCTTTGAAAAAAGATTCAAGTTGTCATTGTCCACCACTTTACTATGTTTTTTCCATTTTTTCCCTTTCGTGTTCATACTTGTCACCTACACAATTACATCTTCATCGACCTCAAAGGAGATTCCACCTACTTTAACTTTCCTTGAGTCCCAGGAATGAGAAAATTGAATAGATAGACTCTCGTCACGTCCTTTAAGGTACTCCAAGAATGGAGCAACCCATCCTTCATATAAAATATACCAAACAATGGCATCAGTGGAGAACTCGTCACAAGAACTGGGTTCAAAATGAATTCTATCCCCACCCATCTTATCTCAGTAGAATAAAAGAATTTGCAAAAAGATAACCAACCTTCTTGAAAACTTACACAAAAAATAGAGAGTTGAGCAGTGAGTGTAAGAAAGAGAAGATAAATAATAAAAAATCATGTCAAAGTAATAATAAAAATTACATAACCCCTTTCGAGAGTAATTATAATTATTACATAAAATCCTCCAAATAAAGAGTTGATCATGTCTCATAATGTTAGTGGTACAAGTAATTAAAATGGGGGGTTAACCTTATGCCAACTATCACAATCACAATCATAGTTAAACTTAAAGCTTTTCAGGAAAGATGGAAGATGATCATACAAGTCCTGTCAAAGATGGAAGATGACACATGTTCCTTTTCCACACTTTCGTAGACCTCATATAAATGTCCCGTGGAATGGAAAAAAACCAAAGAAACTATGCCATGTGTAGACCTTTGAAAGGATTTGATTATTCCAACTATCAAGATCACAATCATAGTTAAACTTAAAACTTTTTGGGCAAGATGGAAGATGACACCTATTCCTTTTGCGTATTTTCATAAACCTTATATAAATGTTCCATAGAATGAAAGAAAGCCAAAGAAACAACACTATGTGTATACCTTTGAAAGGATTTGATTATGCCAGCTATCACAATCATAATCACATTTAAACTCAAATATTTTTGGACAAGATGGTAGATGATCATACAAGTCCTGTCAAATATCCAGTGAGTACACTCATCATAATTACCATAAATATGGAAAAATACCAACACCTTCATGTGATCAATCTTAATGCGTAGGATCCACTCCAAAAACGTATCCCACCACACAACTCTTTAGACCCATATAGAACATAGCTCCGTACCCCTAGAGTCAACATCCACATCAACATGTATTAGAACAAAGATAAAGAATTCCCATATTTAAAATCCAACAGAAATAAATTTAAATTTTTTGGCTTCAAAATATATCCCTCAACCACAAACATAAGTATGAGTTTAGGGTTCCGGTCCTTCCAATCAAAAACACCATTAATTGTCATTAGTAGAGGCAACATAATTCCACTCAGAGGTAAGGAGTTTTCTAACATAATCCAGGAGACTAGAAAAATTGCGCCAACACTATAGAGACTTTTGGTCCATCCCCAAATGTGCCATAGTAGTAGCAACCTAGTTTCCCTCATGATAAACATGTCTGATCTCAAAATTTTCAAGGCCAAGGAGTTTTTGGTTATCCTTTATAATATCCTCCAACACCCTGCCAGGTTGAGCAATACCTTTCATTGTATCAATGACCAGTTTAAGTCACCCTCAATGAGAAGATTCTTGGTACCAATAGCAAGAGCAATTATGAGGCCCCATAAAAGAACCATGATCTTTTCCCAATTATTCATGTTAACACCAAGGCCTCTAGCATAACTTGCCACCACTTCCCTTGAAGGGGTTCTCAACATACCATCCCCACTATGTAACAACAAGACCTAAAATGCAGCACATACCATTCTATTGCTTCACTTACCAATGAATATTATTGCACAAATGCATAATCATAATGACTAAACAAAAAACTTCCACGGTTGCATCCATAAGAATGAAAATTGTATTTGTAATAAGGTAACATATACTACTATATTTGCAGATGATCATTCTATCATAACAACTACCACATTCATAGTATTAGGGCATGTTATTAGAAATTTTATAAATTGAGATAAGAATCATTTACTTCTTAACTAGTAACCAAATAAAATTAGATTCCAAATTTTAAATAAAGTAATTAAGACAAACCTCCTCTGTCCTTTCTCCTTAATCTTTTGAAATTAGGTTGATAACATAAGCTATTGAATTACCTATAACAACCATGCCCTTTCAAATAAATCAAAGATATCTGATTGAAGATGAAAATACAAGTGTTTGAGTGAGAGTCATTTACTCATATAAATAAATATGACACAACTAAACAACATATCATCATTTGCATTATCAAATCTATACCATTTGTTGCTTCATATTGAAATGGAATGTGTACCTATGCAATCTTTCCAATTCTGTCCATTCTATTTGGAAAATTCACAGAAAAGTCTCCATCAAACTTTGTGAAGGAAATTTGCAACATCTAATGATTTCACCATTACTGAAAGCTACACAAAAATACTGCTACAAGATTTTCCAGATCAAAGGATGACAACCACTAAGGATAATATACTTTCTCTAATCACACTTTCAACTCATTCAGTGGGTAATTTTGATGAATTCCAATCTTGGCCATTTTTCTATCATTGAATTTGCTCACAAACAGACACAACAATATATAATTTTAGGGCCAACCGTTATAAAAATTAGGTTCCACATTCAATTGAACATCCATATCACATGACAATACAAAATTTAGGGTTGGGTTTCATATTTAGGTAAACATCTATACAAAATTTAGGGCCAGGTCACAATTAGGGTTGTGACATCCTTCCCCCATAAGGATAGTCATGTCCCGATGACTCTATGATACAAAGGTGATCATCACAATGTCAAGTACTCAAAATCAACTTTATTTTACATCATTAAAGGAGGAAGAAGGAAAATAAAATAAAATTCATGATTCAACCTTTGCTTATCATACCTTTGTAATTTGATTAAGTTGCCTTGAATTTCTTAGCAATGCACCTAACATAGTCTTTAGGTCTAATCACCAATTGAAATTTTTCACTAGTGTTACCTTACCTTTGCACTGGTGTTAGCTTACCACAAGGAGTAAATATCTTATGAAGATCTCAAGGAATGGATCAGTTTAACATTCAACATGTTTATATGTAGATAACTTACAGTAAAATTTCAATTTTCTCACCTTTAAATCATACAATTGAAAGTATCGTTAATATTGATCATAACTTGTTCATAGAAAATATATGTACTCCCAATCTAAGTTACTTATAATATCCTTAGATAATATTCCTCAATTACAAAAAAAGAGTAAGTCACACATTAATATGATATACTCTTTCATTTTATGTAATGAAACTTTTAAGATTCTATATAAATTAAAATTTTACAATCATCTTGTCTTATCTCTTTAAACATAGTGAGTGTTTATACAACTAGTGTATCATCTCAACCCATGTCTCCTTGTTTACAATTGTTTAGGATATTAAGTATTTATCCTTCATAATATGAGATCCTCACTATCTCATTCAAATTTCATGCAGTTTTTCACAAAAGTACTAGTATTAAACATTCCTTCTCATATGTGACACTACAAATGTGTTCATCCATCATGCATGAATGTTCACATGTGACTTGGAGAGTCAATAATTAAATTTATTTATCTTATCAATCATGTGACCTAGACAATATTTTCATCTCGTCACTCATGCGTACTCGTATGGGACCTGAACTATATGTCCATCTCATCACAACATGTGTGAAATCTATGCTATCATGAAGTAACTGACACTTGCAACTTATTTAATGCTTTCTAGCATAAATATCTATGAAAATGTCCCCTTACTCATGAAGTGACTCAAGCTTTGGCCAAAGCATTTTATTCTTTATTTACACCCTTAGGATAACTTGGGAGCCACTTAGCACCCTTCAAACACATGCCCTATTTTATAAGAAATACTAATTATGTTCATCTTATCATACATACTTTATTGTACCTAAACATATTTGAATAGTTTCATGAAATTTATTTTTCATAACCAAACCGTAGTTCCTCTTGGTTCACTATCAATTGTGATATCATACTAGACATTTCATAAATAATAGAATCACCATTATAACCCTTTAACAAGTCTATCAAAGTTAACTTTTCAAGAATCTAGAGTAATTAAATCTTCAACATACTAAATCCACAAAATCACCATGAAAAATATCATGGACATCACAAGTAGAAGCATCAAAACTATTAACAAATGGCCTCATCTAATGCACATGACATGATCTCTGGTAAATATTCCTCAACGATAGCATCCATGGAGGCATCTGGGGTATACCGATCATTAGTGTGCAAACATATGCAAATACACATGGGTCATATCATTCCATGATTTCCCAATTCCCATTGGGAGTGACTTATCACATATGCATAGTGACTAGCCCAACATATATATACACAAAATGAGTAGCTCCATTATTCATCATACATACAGAAGGTGACTAATTCATACACATCACATATACATAGTGACTAATTAATATGCACATCACAAGTACAACCATGATTGCTCATATGTATATCACAATACAATGGTGACAAGCTCATGTATGCTTCACATTATAGTAAGGCTAGCTCAATCATACATCATAAATAACCAATGTGAAAATCCACACAATACATTACAAGTTCACATAATAAACAATAATCTATTGTATGCATCATCCCACTACCTAGTTCACAATCATATAAGCTTGCTATGGAAACAATCGAGCATCCCATACTACTTGATGCCATCACTATCAAGGGCTCCAACATATCAATATACTCAACCCTAGGCTATTTATGCAAATTCTTAGGAAGTCGTTAGTGTAAAAACATATTCAATCACACATAATTTCATATCACTTCATGCTCCCAATATATTATCTATATCCGATAATCTAAGATACCATTCAAGCACATAATTCTAATTTATTATGACATGCAATCTTGAGATCTATTCACGTGCATTCATAACAAGAGTAAGTCATCCAAGCTCACAATTTGAACACAAGAAATACTTTCTTTATTTGTATAATATCAAATTACAAGGATCTTGATCACAAAAGTTTCCCTCCTTACTGGGTGGGCTATTCATCATCAGATAGGGGACACTCTAATGGGTCCTCGTTAGAGTCTATTACAACCTTCTTAGAAGAGTTAGGACGTGCTTGTAGGAAATCCTTTTCCTCTTTAGTCAAAATGGGTGCATTGGGTCCACACTCCAAAGGCCAATCTTGAATTGCCGAAGGTTTCTTAATTTTAACATTTTGCTTAGATTCTTCAAATTTTTTGCTCCTCTCTAACTTGAATCGACTGAGGGCGTGTGCCAAATTCTTATCATCGGGAATCTCAAGGTGGACCTTTAGTGTCGAGTTCTCTTCAATGGTTTTCTTCTTAGTAGCCCTATTGGTATTTCCCTTCTTTTTCCCTGATTTTGACCTTCCCATGCTTGCATTCAATTTAGGTTCATTAAACTCAAAATTAAATTAAGGGTCAACTAATGCCTAGAGCTAAACCTTAAGATCTAATAATTAAGTGTACCACCAACCTTTTGATGTCATAGTTCAAGGGTGGAATTTGTGTTTTAGATCTAGGTATTTCTAATGTGCATATTCCATCTCTACCTGTTGCTAGAAATTAACAACTCTTGTGTTAACTACAAATTGATTTATCACAAGTTACATATCTTATAATTAGCTGATCACATGATTTCCTTGATATGAAACTATAAAATTTTTCCTAGATTGTTAGACTAAGAGGACTTCATGTCATTGGTATGGTTCCATAGGTTTCCAGTCTTTCAACTAGTGGTTTCAATTTTGTTTTCTTTGCTTTTCAGCTTTGAGTCTTACTGTAATGGATTATATGTAGGCACCGTATACTACTACAATAGTCAAGTGAAGGCTCATCATAGTTTGTTTTTCCAACTTCTCATGACTGTTGTATAATCTTGCCAACTCTCTCATGGCTATTTTAGAGTGTACACCACCCTCTTATATCCATTATTTAGTAACGAGTTTTTGCATTTCAAGGAAATTTATGAACTATTCATGCACAAGTATGCCATTGTAATTGAATTAATTCACAGTTTTCAATGATTTTATATTTTTGAACTATTGCTTGATGCAATTATCAGCTTTTTAACACATTTCTTTACATTTTGAACCAAGTCCAATCAACACTAAAAATTAAGCTATTGAACTACATTCATAACATGATGGACCAGTTTAAATTTAACATACATGGTAGTTAATAAATCATACTAATCACTTCCACTCTAGATTACTATCTTCTAGTCGTTGATAATATTACCCTTACTTGATTCCCATACTGAACCATCTAAGAAACAACAAAACTCAAACTCATCTAAGTACTTCTAGATTCTAGGATTTTTCCAAATTCCCAAAGAAATGCCACTTTAATGTAGTAGACTCTAGGACCTAGTGCTAAACCTAGAGCTCTAATAAAATATGTAACAACAAGACCTAACATGCAAAAAGTACCATTATATTGCTTCACTTACCAATGAATATTATTACACAAATGCATAATCATAATGACTAAACAAAACAACTTCCACGGTTTTATCCACAAGAATGAAAATTGTATTCATAATAAGGTAACATATACTACTAGATTTGTAGATGATTATTCTATCATAGCAACTACCACATTCATAGTATTAGGGCTTGATATTATAAAGTTTATAAACTGAGATAAGAATCATTTACTTCTTAACTAGTAACAAAATAAAATTAGATTCCAATTTTGAAATAAAGCAATTAAGACAAACCTCCTCTATCCTTTCTCCTTAATCTTTTGAAAGAAGGTTGATAACATAAGCAACCAAAGTACCTATAACAACCATGCCATTTCAAACAAATCAAAGATATCTTATTGAAGATGAAAATACAAGTATCTAAGTGAGATTCATTTACTCATCTTAATAAATATGACATAACTAAACAACATATCATCATTTGCATTATCAAATCTATACCATTTGCTGCTTCATCTTGAAATGGAAGAGAGAGTGAATGCATACCTATGCAATCTTTCAAATTATGTCCATTCTATTTGGGGAATTCATAAAATAGTCTCCATCAAACTTTGTGAAGCACATTTGCAGCATCTGATGATTTCACCATTACTTAAAGCTGCACGAAAATACTGCTACAAGATTTTCTAAAGCAAAGGATGACAACCACTAAGGATAATATACTTTCTCTAATCACACTTTCAACTCATTCAGTGGGTAATTTTGATGAATTCCAATCTTGGGAATTTCGCTGTCATTGAATTTTCTCACAAATAGACAAGACAACAATATAGAATTTTAGGGCCAACTATTATGACAATTAGGTTTCACATTTAATTGAACATCTATATCACGTGACAATACAAAATTTAGGGATGGGTTTTATATTCAACTAAACATCTATACAAAATTTAGGGTTGGGTCACAATTAGGGTTGTGACACACTAGCCATGCTATGGTTTCCACTGACAACACCATCAAAATTAAGTTTACACTAGCCAAATTGGGGTGGATTCCAATTTGTGTGTAGCTTGACCATCTTCTTTGTAATGTCAACATTATAGAATGAATTAGGCAAACCCCACTGAGTAGCAATTTTAGATTCCAAAGGGAGAGGAGGGGAATCTAGAAAAACCCAATGACAAACCAAAATATTATCCAAAAGTAGTTTGTAGAAATTTGAGTAGAGCTCCTCAGGACTTCTTTTTAGTTCTCTAAAGATATGATTGTTTCTTTCCTTCCAAAGAATCCAACAAACGTGTGGATGTATCTGATTCCATAATTCTTTAATAAGGGGGTGATGAAAAATACTAACCCATTCCTCCATGAGGTCACCCAGATCTTTGTTCATGAGCCAAATTTTTTGAAGCTTCTACAACACAAATCCCCAAGGTTTATGAGAAAAGGGACAATGTATGAGGATGTGAGGAACCATTTCCTCATCCATATTGCTATGACACATTTATTTGGTAACTAGAAGCCATGCTTGATGATATTGTCTTGGGTTAGGATTCTATTGTGTATGGTTGTCCACCAGTAAAAAATGATTCTAGGAAGGAGCTTTTTGTTCCAAACTTTCATCCAGGCAGCACAATTATCCTTCTTTAACAACAAATTATAAGTCAACTTGACAAAGAGGTTTCCTTTAGGAATTTTGGTCCAAAAGAAACAATCATCCCTAGGAAATATGGGGAATATGATCCTGCAAAGATCATGTTAGAGGAGTAAATCATTTTAGTGTAGATGGTATTATTCTTGACAAGTCTGAAGGAGTTTCCAAGAATTGTCGTACAAAAGGTAATAAAAAACTAGGGGGCCAAAGGAGCTTATAGTAGGGATTTTAAGGTTTTTAAATGAAGGGTGGTCACTAAGGGGTTGGTCAAACAACTAGATTTATTCCCCAAAATGGATAAGACTACCATTCCCCACCTTCCACTTAAGGCCCAATGAGATCAACTACAGTTTTTAAGGATATTAATCCAAATATTAGATCCTCTAAGAAAACTTGTTTCAGAAAGCACACTATGGAACCTTGAATGGTTGAGATATTTTGCACTTATAATTTTGCACCAATCCTTGTTGTTTTGAATAACGTCCCAGCCAACCTTTTCCATCAGAGCTTTATTTAGGTGGGTGATTTTCCTAATTCCCAAACCCCCCTTCACTTTTTGAAGGAAAAAATTATCCCAGCTGACTAAAGGCACTTTTTTTTCTTTTCCTCCATACTTGAACATAAGAAATTCCTCTGAATTTTCTCCAACTTATCTATAATATAGATTTGTATTTTAAAGAGAGTTAGAAAGTACATCGGGATTCCTTGAAGGGAGGCTAAGAAGTTGCATCTTACCAACATTACTCAATATTTTCCCCTCTATCCAACTTTCCTTTTTTGCATATGTTACAAAATCGAATTCCAGAAAGAGGGGAAACCTCTTTAACAGTAAGGGGGGACCCTAAATAAATTCTTGAAAGGTCATCACACTGATAGCCTAATATATCTTGGATTTTCCTCCTTAGCATCATATTGGAGTTGAAAAATTAGATCTTACTTTTATCATAATTAATACATTGACTTGAGGCCACTGTATAATTAGATAAAAAAAAAATTCTAACATTTAGCCTTGACCACAAAGACAACACCAGAGAGGATGGTGTCATCCATAAATTGTAGTTGAGCAGGAGGGAGAGAAGAAGCCACCCTAACTCCTCTTAGTTCACCATTCTCAATCGAGTTTAGGATATTTATCCCTAATACCTTTGTAACCAAGATAAACAAGGGGATAGGGGGTCCCCTTGACAAATACCCCTATCAGTCCCAAAGAATCCCCTTGGAATACCATATACCAACACTTAGTACTTCATAGTAGCAACACATTCCCTAATAATGTTAATAACATTTTCATAGAATCCCACCTTTCTTAAAGCTTTAAACATGAAGTCCTAGTCTACCCTATCATAAGCATTTAATATGTCAAGTTTGAGAGTCATACCAGGTAGGAGGATTCTTTCCATAGAATGTATAATATCATGGGTTGAAATGGCCAAATCAAGGATCTGACACCCTGGGACAAACCCCTTTTGGTTCACATTGATCAACTTTCCCAATAGGGGTTTAATCCTATTAACCAAAACTTTGGAAAATATCGTATACACCATATTTCTTAAATTGATAGGTCTAAAATCAATAATATGAGTAGGATCCTAAACTTTTGGGATGAGAGAAATATAAGAGTTATTGAGTTTTTTAAGGATTTTACCAGTCTGGAAGAAATCCTTCGTTGCCCTAGCTATATCAAGACCTATAATATCACATAATTCTTAAAAGAATGTAAGAGGAAATCCATTAGGACCCAGGGCTTTATAAGCACCCATAAAAAAGGTAGAAAGCTTGATTTAATCTTTAAAAATGGGAGCCATAATGTGTGCATTATCTTCAGGGGACAATGCAGTTGGTAAGAAGTTTAACAACTAATCCACAAGCTCAGTGTCACAATGAGGGGACTGATCAGAGTAGGCCTTGTATAAATAGCTAGAGATCATTATCCCAATAAGGGTATCATTAGTAACCTTTTCACCATGCTCATTCATGAGGGCAAAGATAGTGTTCCTTTTCCTGTGTATTATTGTAGACTTGTGGAAGAAAGTGGAGTTTATGTCCCCCTCTTATAGCCATTGAACCCTTGATTTATGCTTCCACATAATTTCCTCTCTTCATAGAATTTATTTCTAGTCCTTTCATAGCAATTCTTCAGTAAGATAAGAGTCAACAGAGAGATCTCCAATTTCCATTTGGATTTGCAAATATGTGATTTTTGAAAATAGCTCCTTTTTTCTAGAACATTCTCAAAGGTTATCCTATTCCATCCCCTCACTTTTTATTATTATTATCAAGTTTAGCTTTTGAGAGACTCTATACATAGTTGTACTTTGAAAGGGGGTGTTCCACCAATTGTGGATACAATTTCTAAATTCAAGGTGTGTGATCCACATGATTTCATAGCGGAATGGAATAGGTCCCTTATGAGGACTGTCAGCCCAAGAGAGAAGAAGGGGATTATGGACCAAGATAGTATGAGGTAAAGCCACTAGATTTGAGTTGTACCCCATATCCTAGTTAGAAGATACCAAAAAGTGATCAAGCTTGACTTAAATAAGATTCTTACCTTTCTTGAAGTTTTTCTAGGTAAAGGGCTGCCCCTGCAACTCAATATCCATTAGGCCGGTTGCATTGATGAAATTTTCCAAATCTTCCATGCTATCAGTGTAGTCATTTAATCCCCCAAGTTTCTTCGAGGGAAAACGGGTATCAAATTCACCAACATCCAACTAGAAATAATTTCTATTTGTCATTATTTGTTGAGCTAAATCCTCTCAAATAGTCTTATGAGCATTGTAGTAGTTTGGAGCATACAAGTTGATAAGGAACAAGGAGCAAGAAAAGTTGCTGAATTTAACAACCAGATTCTTGATAAAGAGTGACAATAGGGAACCAATAGCCACCAATGAATCCCACATAATCACAATCCTTTTGAAGGCATCATGTGCTTCACTAATGAAAAATTTTTCCTCAGGCTAGATATGGTTCGCGACAGATTGGAAAGTATAATGATTCATTTTAGCCTCTTGTATTAATAGAAAATCAATCTTATTCTCAAGAATATACGTCTTGAGAGAGTGTTGTTTTTGAGGGCTATGTAGGCCTCTCATATTCCAAGAGAGGAAATCCATTTATATTTTTTAGTGGTTGAATCCAAGGTCTTCTACCTTTCACAAGCAATCTCCCTTGTTATTTCCTTATGTCTTGTTTGACACTGAGAGGGCCTACCTACTTTTGAATCCACTCCCACATCAATTTTCATATTATTGGTTTTCCTTTTTGGTGTTTACCAACCATCATCCATCCGGGAAGTACTAGGGCTAGCCCTTAAAGAGAGTACAAGACCCTTAAATAATTGATGAGCAACAAAAGCAGAACCAAAGTTCTAGATAGAAAGCTTAGCAACAAGTGCTATTAGACAAGCTTAGGTGTTTACAATAGGAAAATCAATAGACAAGGAAGTTTTGTCTCCAAGAGTAGGACTGGGGTTATGGATTTCACCATCCTCAAGGGAACGGGGCTCAGAGGCCTGAGCATCAACATCAACTTGAATGATAGGAGAAACATCCAAATCCAAGGTGGTTTGAATGGGTTGAATGGGTTGTTTAGTAGAGGATTTCAAGATATTGAGAAGGTTCTCCATAAAGGGGTAGTTTATCCATTTATCTAAAGGTAGGGGAATAAGGTCTTTAGGTCTAGAAAATTACTTATTTGAAGCTTTGCATTTAGCAAATAGGTGGCCATATTTAAAACAATTTTGAAAAACCATAGTAGCATTTTCATATTGATTTGGCTGAGTCCAACATCCTAACTTTGATTGAAGGGTTATAAAGTTAGGAATAGTTTTTTTAATATCGACATTGACACAAAAATGAGTGAAAACTAACCTGTATTTGGATTTTGTAACACCATCAATGATGAAAAAATGGCCAATGGACTTGCTAATCCATTTGAAGATCTCTTCACCCTAGAATTTGAGTGGGAGGCCAGGTAGATGAATCCAAACTAGGGCTATTTTAATTAGATATGCAACAAGGTCAAAGTTTGGCTTCTAGTGACATAGAGACATGCTATGTTTACCATGGAACCAAGGTCCCTGGGAAAGTACCACAATGCATCTTCAGTAGAAGTGAACTTAAACAGAAAGATCCCCCTAGGTATAACACTTGTAGACACACACCCCTTTACCTTCTAGGTAGAGGATGTCCAATGATAGACCATCTCTATGCTAGGTCGAAAGGAGAACAAATTTCCAACTAGAGAGTTGTTTATTGAAGAGAGGATTCGATCAACAACTGAGTTGAGAAGTTTGATAGAGGTTCCCTCATCCAACTTCACATATTCAGGAGCATCGCTCATAGCACTAGAGTCCAAAGAGACTCCAAGGAGAGCATCTTTCTAACCATCAAATTTCAGAGAGGAAGTGACCCCACCATTAGTGTTAGTAGATTGTTTAGCTATGGGAACAAAAGGGACATTAGGAGGATCAAAGGAACATGATCTGGGGGGATAGGGTCCTCCCCCTCACAAGCAGGCACCGTGATTGAAGGAAATTCAAACTTTCAAGAGTGGGAAAGTTACAAAGCTAGGCACCAAATAATGTTGTTATAGTTAAGTAAATACAAAATATTTATATGGAGCCAACTCCAAAGAATCAAAAGTTTTAGGTAAAGAGGGATGTTTCCATGATTACATATATTGCTAGTATTTTCACTAAAATAACTACTTATTAGGAGGAAAAACATGTAATTGAGGAGGAAGAGCTTCATGTTACATATTGGGATGAGGATATCTATAATGGTGTTTCTTTAAGAACATTAGTATCTTTTATACTTTATTTATATGTACTTGTATTAGCATTTAATTTTGTGTGTTCCCTTATATTTTGGCCTTTTTTTTAATTTTTGCCATGTTTTTTGGGTGTTTTCTATTCTCATTTCACCTTCTATATCACGCTTCATGTTTGATTTTGCCTACTTGGAGGAACCTCTTTCTTTTTCTAGGCATTTATCTCCTATGATTTCCTATTTAGCACATTTGATAATTTCTATGATTTCTTATGTACCTTATTTGACTCACATGACCTTCTATGTCTCATGCTTACTACTTATGGTTTAACTTGTCCCTTGTTATGTTCCTATGTCATATTATCCATTATTATTTTTATATTATATGATGTGTCACTATTATGTTATTTATATGCCATGTTTATTATGCTTATTGTGTTATATTTATCATGATAATTTTACTTCTCATGTTTACATTGCATGGTTATGATATTTGCTTGTTTACATATGATTATCACACTCATATCATATGCTATCAAATTTGTGCTCACGTGCCTTACATGTATGCGATCCTTATCATCATTATATCTTATAATTCCATGTTTATGATCCTCATAATTACTATATCCTATAATTACATATTATGATCCTTGTCATGCTTACATATTTTACATCTTATTGGTTATTGCATAACAATTTTATAGCATCTATAACTATCATCGCCTTATTATTTACTTTCATTGGGATCAAATTAGTGGGCATATCACCTTTCCCTTATTATAAATACTAATATTCACATCTTAATTTAGTTAGTACATGCTTATTACAGTATAACATGTTTACCGTGTTTATATGCTCTTATCATGATTATATCTTTTTCTCCTTACCTTTAATTCCTTACATCCTTTGTATGCAACCAATCAGAGGGGACAAATATGTCACTAACATTCATTTTTTAGTTAGTTTTATATCAATAAACTTATTCATAGATAAAAATTATCTTTAACAATTATTTTATGTTGTTAAAATATCTTGTAGTCAAAATGTTGCCATTTTTCTACTTAGAGCTTTAACACTTTCTACTTGGATGTAATCTCTTACCCTTCTCTTTATTTTTGGTTTTTTTAAGATTGATTTCAATCAAGTTATATTTAGTGCTTATTTTAATTGTGTGCATGTGGTACTCATTACATGTTTTTCTTTTTCTTTTTTAGGTTCCAATGGAGCACTCATTCTAAGGAAAACTCAAGATTTGGCAATTGTGTATATATCCTTTTAATCATATTTGTATCCTTTGAGTGTTTTAAAGATATTTATTTTCATGTTGACTATTTTTTACTTTGACATGCATCCTCATAGTAGTTTGCATGAATAAAAAAATGAGGGAAAAATTTAATATTAAAAATTATATACACACCCTTTTCCCATATATTTTGGAAGCATTTCAATTCGGCTATTTTTTATCTAATAACAAGTCTAAAAGTGACATATTATTGTGTGATTATATCTCATGACATTATTCAAACTACATCCAAGCATTAGTCATCTCAAATTTTTTATCTTGATCTCACATTCCCCATCATAGATCATATTCATAGATGTAGAATTGACTCATCATTTCTATAGTTACAATTTAAACCTCAAAATTTTAAATTATGTTCATTTAAAACCTTGTTGAATCCCTCTTCTATCAATTGTGAACTTAGTGCATTTTTGTGTTAATTTTCCTCTTGTGTTGTTATTTTAAGGACATTTATTGTTCATTTTAAATCACATAGGATAATCATTAGAAGAATATTCACACGAGAGGAATATAGTTTTAGTGTAAACAACTTCTTTACATATCTAGTTAGGATATCACCTTTTTAATATTGACCTATTCATACTTAGCTTAAGTTTACCTAGGATTTTTCAAGCTTTTGTCTCACTTCATGTGGTTGATACATGTGTCATCATCATTTGAGACACCTATTGCATGCATATTTGGCACTTCATCACACACTTGTCAAGTGAACTCACAAGAGTTCTATCTTTGGAGGGTTATTTAGTTCAATCCTACCTTCCTACCTCCTCATACTTGCTTGCATCTACAAGGTTCATAATTGTATATACACACTCTTATTTGTATATTGATAGACATACTATTGTGCTCATTGTTTCACTTGTGGAAGGTTATCAATTCACACTTTTAGGTTCCTGGCTAATCCCACCATTGTATCAAAGCCATGAGAGTACGATCATTCCCACATCTAGGTGACTCATGCATATAGACCTATCATCATAGTGTCAAGGAGCCAAATGAACACCACCATTAAGTCTAGAAGGCTCAAGAAATGAAGAATAGTCTTTTGTTTCACAAAATTTGATAGTTTCAATATTTTGCAATTTTTATTTTTTATACTTTTTGTATTGTATAAATCCTTATGGTACCATACAAATCTATACAATACAGAAAAGTTGCATATAAATTATTATTTTTAGTAGAGGGCTAAAATTTCCCTCTGCTTATATGCTTTTTTATCAAAATTTTAGAGTTTTGCAAAAAATTGTGGCTAATTATTATTTCCATGCAATTCCACCTCACCCCTTGATAGAGATTTAGTTTTAGTCCACTAATCAATCAATTTCAGTCCACTAATCAATCAATTTTAGTCCACTCATCAATCACACCCTTCTTCTAATCAGTTAACAATCCAATCAGACCTCTTAACTAAATCATACAATCAGTTGACTGAATCATGCAACTAGTTAACAATTGATCCAATCTTCTCATCAATTCTCCACCATTGATCTTTTTAGTCCTTCCTAAAATATTGACCATCCATCAAACCTACATCTTCTATTAATCAACCTTCATCCTTATTTGCAATCGAACCACAATCTTTGAAACTTTTTTATCACATCCATTTGAGCTTATGAATGCATATGCAAAATTGAGATCCACAATAGCTTGCAAATAAAAATTAAGAAAGACGATGGAGATAATTCAATATTTGATGCAAGAAAGGTATAAAAATTGATTAATTTTCATATTTATTGCATTTATTTATTTTTCGTTGATAGTCTGGAATTAGTTCATATGGTTTTTGTGGTTGCTGTTCGTTCATGATTCATGTTGTTTTCCTAATTTTTGGTCATACAATTGGTGAACCTGACATGAACTTGCTAGTGATTTTTGTGAGAAAATAGGAATTTTTGAAGTTATAAGTTTTGAAATGTATATGTATAGTACAGTGATGCATCTTGCAATTCTATGATGCATCTGTGGACTTCTGTGACACATCTACTGGGTTTTGCAATGCAATTGCCTAAAATTATTTTTTTTCAATTTTTAGCTAACAATTGTTGTTTTTGATTATTGTAGAGGGTTGAAAATTGATTGCATGAAATCCTAATCCTGAATTTCTCCTTTCTAGATTGTCTTTTCTATTCATTTTTGGAAATTCTAATATTTGTAGGTTTTGTAATGTAATTGCAATTCCACACTGCAATCGTTTTCTATGACGCATCTAAAGGTTTCCATACTATAATCATTTTTTGCAACACATTTGAAGGTTTATGCACCACAATTGATTTATGTGATATATATGATAGGTTCTACACCACAACTAATTCTATGATGCATCTGCCTATTAAATCATAAAGGTATAAATTTTTAATTTCTATTTTTATGTGCAATTTGATTCAATTAGATAGGGTTTTTTCTATTACTAATTAGTCTATCCAACTATCTTGGCTATCATTTGGAGAAGACTTAATTGTAAATACTACTAATAAATTTTTTCCAAGACGTGGGTCAAAGATTAAATCAACAAAACCTGGCATGTCTTTTATTTTAGATAGCTCACATTTCATTCTCTAAGGTTAAAGAACCTCTATTTTCTGTGTTTGGTGTGCTTTCACATTTGTGTCAACCTAGTTTATTATGTGTGTATCCTCTTCCCTTGTGCCTTTATAAGATCTTAGGTGTAAGAGAATGCATAATAGCCTCTTTTTATTTTTAGTAGGGGGTGTGCTTGGGGATTTCATCACCCTAGGGTTTGACCCCCACCATGTTTCCCAGTGGGGTATAGAAAGGGGGGAGAGTGAAATTTGTACCCCAATGAGTGGCTAGTGTCATTTGAAGTCGACCTGCAAGATACTCGATCTATTGAGAGTTGCTTTGGTGATGAGAGTAGAGGAGACCCCTCCAATATCAAGCTATTATAGATGAGCTCTTTGTTCATGGTAGTTACCCACTAAGTATCTTTGTTAATTAGAAGCCTAGGAGCCTTCAGTTGTAGCTTGGTGTAGTGCAAGGTACAATATCATGTCTGAATCTACTCACCACGTACTCCCTTGAGTAGAGATAGAATCTCTTGGATTTGGCTTCTCTAGCCTCTTAGGGATAGAGGAAAGGTGAGCCTATTGCTGTATTGGTCATGTGCCACTAGAATTCTAGCTATCCATTCTCAAAAGAGAGGTGTTTCACATCGATCTAGGGGTATTAACACTTTTGTGTGGTGGGCCTACATCAAGTATACAAACCTATCTAAATAATTAGGCTATACTTGTCTTCAAGTGTTTGTAATTGTGTTATACCAATGATGCCATTGGCCTTTTTGGCCTTAATACTTATTTCCCAAAAGTCAAGAGTCAAACAACCATTCTATTTTATGAGTGTTTTTTGAGTGTATTTTTTCCTAAAACTGAAAAACCCAACATGAAAAACCACTTAAAATACTAGATCTTTAGAAATGAAATGAAAGCAGAGTGCATAAACGCTTCCCTAATGCAAATCAATCAGGAGAGGGTTGCAAAACTTTGTTTTAAATCCTTTAACTTTTATAGTTTCATTTAAGAGCACACATGCAATAAGTAATTTTCATATTTAAAGCATTAAACCACACAACATAAAAATTTACATGGACAAACCCTTTCAAGAAAAAAAAACCCACATACTTAAGCACAAATCAATTATATTACAATAAAAAGCTATTACATACAATATTCAAAGTCTATGCTCTTGTAGGTGTTGATTCACTATGATACAAGATTCTAGAGTGAATCAAACGACATAATGGTATACAAATATTACAATACTCTCATTATCAAACAAATCCACTAAGGCATCAATATATAATTCTCATACATGGGCGTCCAACATTACCATGTGTCAATCTCATAGTCTCTACATGCATGCAAATTAAAACTGACAACATGCACAAGTCCCAAATGACTCAATTAACAACCCGTCAAACATGGAACAACATGTAACAACATGCAAAAAGATGAAAGCACGTGCAAAGCTTGCAGCTCCAAAAATCAGGCAACCTCACATGCTAGGCATCCCATAGAGAAAATCAATTCAATTGCAAAATTAGAAATCAACCTTGACTCTCAGTCACTCTGATGCTGGAGCATCCCTGGTTGTAAAGAAATCTTGTATCAACCAAAAAAAATTCTTTTCTTACATTGCATTCAGTAGCACTTTCAATATTTCATTTTGCATTTTACCACATCTTCGTTTCTCATCTTGCAAAGCAGGAGATAAAATTTACACAAAGACATCTATCACATATCTAGATATCACATCATTTGCATTTTTCTATCGAAAGTATCGCTCTCAGAGTTTTACTGTGTTTACCAATCAGAGTATTTGGGGCCGACCTGGTCCAGATTTCCTGGTACGAAACTATTCCATATCATGTAGAGCTTAATGAGAGACCTTACAAGCATCTTGGGTTTATTGGGACCTATCTTGGAGATTCACAAGTTAATTCTTTTTGTGTGGGATTATCTTTCCATATTTTGAGTCTAACCTTAATGTATGATCATTCATCAGGTTTATGACCCTTGTGGCTGACACAGACCTTTGTTGGAGCTTGAGAAGCATATTTATAAGCATTTGTAACTCATAGGAATTCAATAGTTTTAGAAGTAAGATTTAGATTCATTATATTTTCACATAATCCCTTTGGGGGCATGTAATAAGGCCTTTGGCCAGTTGTATTGTTGAATTCCCTTGTGGTAGGCCTATGAGCCCTAGATATTCACCCATGAGGTATTCACATATTAGTTTCTTGTGTTGTTTCCATTGTGTTAACTCATTGTTTCACGGTTCAAACTGTTCATTCTGGAACCCTCCTACCGTGACTACACCAAGTGGTATCAGAGTGAGTTTTCAATTCCTAAAGGCATTCCTTGAGGTGAATAGATCATCGACCTAAGGAAATTTTCATTTTTTTGAACTGATCATCGATTGTGAGGAAGTTGAAACCCTTGTAGCTAGATCACTGAATTGAGGTAGTTGCATTGATTCGAGGGGAGATATGCCACTGAGGAGAGTGCCTACTATGGTGAAAGTTGTTGGAAGAATGGAAATGTTGGAAATGATGCGCAAGATGCGAGTCCAATTAGATGTTGAAGAGGATTGAAGGTGAGACATAAACCCTAGGTGTGAGGATGAAAGTGATGATGAAGCAAAACGTATAAATAAATTTGAAGAAGCCATAGGTGAAGAAGAAGAAGAATCAAATTAGATCAGGATGTTGAAAGTGATTTCAAAGATTGGAAAAAGACCTTGAGTTGAAATTCAAAATTATGCAAGAAATTTGAATCCTAAAGAGTTGATTGATTGGATTAATGAAATGGAAGAATACTTTGAATATGAAGAAATTGAAGATCCAGAAAGAGTTAGATTTACGAAAACAAGGTTGAAAGGTCATGCTGTATTATGGTGGTAAGAAGTTCAATTGTATCAAAATAGAAGAGGCAAAGAAAGAATCATCAAATGGGATAGAATGGTGACAAAGTTGAAGAATAAATTCATACCAATAGATTATGAACTCGAATTATTGAAGAGATTATAGAACCTGAGACAAAAGGAAAGATCTTTGAAGGAGTATACTGAAGAATTCTACAAGATAATCAGAATTGATCGTAGTGAAGCAAGAAAAGAGAATGTTGCAAGATACGTCAATGAACTAAGAACAAACATTCAAGAGGAATTGAGTTTAGTAAAGATTCCATCAATTGAGGAAGCATATCAATTTTCATTGAAGGTAGAAGAGAAGCTAAACAAGAAATTTGAACAAAGGAAGAGGAGTACAAGAGGAAGATTCTAGAGGAGTGGATCACAATTCAGAGAAAAAAGACCCTATATAGAACAAAAATAAGATGTGAAACCCTACCAAAGTGAAGAAAAGGATGCTAATTCATACCGGAGAGGAAGAGAAGTTAGAAATTTCTACTGCAGTGACAAAGGAGGTCATAATTCTTACCGTATTAAAGGATACCAGAGAGACGAAGGAACATATGAGAGAAGAAAATTTCAAGGAACCTGTTTCAAGTGTGGAGGTGAAGGACATAACACATTGAGTGTCATCAAGGAAGTACTGAAAAGAAACCTGATCATATCGGAAGAGAAACTTATGTGGATGAAGAACCTGTTGGATCCCCTAATTCAGTTGGGAAACCAGATAAAGATGAATCATTGGTGATGAGGAGAGCTTTGATGCATGAATAAGTGACTGAAGAACCACCAAAAAGGAAAAGTTTGTTCAAAACCAAATGTAAGTGCCAAGGAAAGGTATGTAAAGTTATCATTGATAGTGGTAGTATTGATAACATAGTTTCAAAGGAGATGGTAACCAAGTTGTAATTGGAAATATTGAAACATCCAAACCCTTATAGGATAGCATGGATTCAAGATGATCATAAGATATTGGTGAATGAGAAATGTTTGGTAAAATTTCATATTGTATCATATAGAGATGAAGTATTGTGTGATATTATGCCTATGGATGCATGTCACTTACTTTTAGGAAGACCATGGCAATATGATAAGAAAGAAATTCATGATGGAAGAAGGAATACTTTTATTGTGACATCAAATGGAAAGAGAATCGAGTTGATATGTTTGGAGGAAGAGTAGAATACTGAAGTTTGTGGCATGACCATACTATGTTTGGTAGATGGAAGGAAATTTCTTGATGGATTGAGGTATGATAACATGTGTTTTTCATTGATTCCAAAGAAAAGAAGTAATCTAGAGGTAGAGAATCCTACCATAGAGTGTGAAGAAGTATCTGAATTGTTCATAGAGTATGAAGAAATCATGTCAAAGAATGTACGAGATGGATTACCACCAATCTAGAGTATCAATCATCATATAGACCTTATGTCGAGAGAATTTTTTCCAAACAAGGGAACACATAGAATTACACTGATAGAGAATGCAGAGTTGAAACAGTAGATACAAGAGTTGTTGAGGAAATGATTGATCAAAGAAAGTTTGAGTCCATGTGCAATAACTGTTGTACTTGCAACAAAGAAAGATGGAGAGTATAGAATGTGTATAGAATCAAGAGCAATCAAAAGGATCACTGTCAAGCATAGATTTCCATTGCCAAGGATGGATGACATTATGGACTATTTGAGTGGAGCAAAGTATTTCACAAAGATTGACCTAAAGAGTGGATGCCACCAGATTAGGATTAGAGAAGGAGATGAATGGAAGACTACATTTAAGAAAAATGAAGGATTGTATGAGTGGTTAGTGATCCCTTTTGTATTAACAAATGCACCAAGAACTTTCATAAGATTGATGAATGAGGTATTGAAGAAGTTCTTGGGTAAGTTTGTCATTATTTACTTGGATAATATTTTGATTTTTCGTAAGACTAGAGAAGAGCATTTGTGGCACATCTAACAAGTATTGCAGAGGTTGATAGAAGATAAGTTGTTGATTAATGTCAAGAAGTGTAGTTTCATTAAAAAAAAGTTGGTATATTTGGGATTTGTTATTTCTGCTAAAGGTTTGAAGATGGACCCTAATAAAGTGAAAGCAATTATTGGGTGGCCTACACTAGTAAACATTGGAGAAGTGAGATCATTCCATGGACTAGCAAGTTTATATTGGAATTTTATCAGAAGTTCCAATAGTGTTTGTAACCATATGATAGAAAAAATGAGAGGAGATAAGAAGGAATTTGAGTGGACATCCAAAGCACAAAGAAGTTTTGAATTGCTGAAACAAAAGGTGACTGAATAGCCAGTGTTAGCATTACCATATTTTGACAAAGTATTTCAAGTGGATTGTGATGCAAGTGGAAATGCAATTGGAGTAGTGTTGAGTCAAGAAGGAAGACCTTATTTTAATGAGAAGTTGAATGATGCCAGAAGAAGATATTCAGTTATGATAAGGAGTTATATGCCATAATTCAAGATTTGAAGAAGTGGAGAAATTATTTGTTGTCTAAAGAGTTTGTGTTGTATACAAATAATCAAGCCTTGCAGTAATTGAACAACTAAGGGAAGCTGCATTATATACATATGAGATTGGTTGAGTTCTTGCAGAGTTATACATTTGTGTTGAAGCATAGGAGTGGCAAGTCAAACAAAGTTGTAGATGCATTGAGTAAAAGAAGGAATTTGCTAACAAAGACATGAAAGTGAAAGTGTTGGGATTTGAGGAATTAAAGCATATATATGAGGATGATATAGATTTTGGTGTAGCTTAGAAATCATGTAAGGAACCAGTAGTGACATATCATAGCCAATGGTTGGATTATTTTATTTAAGAAGGTATGTTTTTTAAGGGAAATCGGTTGTGTATTCCGAGTAGTTCGATGAGGGAGAATTTAATCAAGGAGAAAAATAGTGGAGGTTTAGCAGGACACTTTGGAGTGTATAAGATAGTAGCTTTGGTGAGTGAACATTATTTTTGGCTGCAAATATATAAGAATGTAAGGAAGTATATTCAAAGTTGTAGAATTTTTCAAATTGAAAAAGTGAGCAGTCAGAATACTAGATTGTATAAACCTTTGGCAGTACCAAAGAGACCTTGGGAAGATTTGAGTATGGATTTCATATTGGGATTGCAAAGAACATAGAGAGGTTATGATTCAATAATGGTAATAGTGGACATATTTTATAAAATGACACATTTTATTCCTTGTAAGAAGACTAATGATGTTGTTCATGTTTCTAACTTATTTTTCAAGGAGATTGTGAGATTGCATGGATCAAATAAGAGTATTATTTTAGACAAACAATAAATTCATTGGATACTTTTGGAGGACATCGTGGAAGAAGATGAATACATATTTGAAGTTCAGTTCAACATATCACCCATAGACATATGGAAAAATAGAAGTCGTGAACAAAAGTCTAGGTAACTTGTTAAGATGTTTGGTTGGAGATAAGATAGGAAGTTGGGACATAGTTTTACCTCATGCATAGTTTTCATGTAATAATTTAGTTAACCAAAGTACAGGGAAGAAACCATTTGAGATTTTTATTGAAACACATCCTAGAGGAGTTGCATAATTAAGAGACATCAGTATGGAGAATAAAAGGAGTGCAAAAGTAGAAGATTTTGTAGATTTCATGGATACATTGCATAATCAGGTCCAAAAGCATTTGAAAGGCATGAAAAATAAGTACAAGGAGAATGTAGATGGACACAAGGAGTTTACTGTTGGAGATGAAGTAATGATATATCTAAGGAAGGAGAGATTTCCAGCAGGAACATACAATAAGTTGAAGATGAGGAAGTTTGGACCATGTGATAGGTCTAGATAATAGCTTGTTTTCTATTGGTTTTATGCAGACTTTAAGATACTTTTAAATATACTTTCTAAAAAATATTCCATATCATACTATCCTTTTTATATCCATTATGCAGACCTAAACCCAAAACCATGGTGATGGAATTATGATTTAATATATCAACATTAAATGGTTTACATGAATATGTGTATGGGAATGTTGATGGAATGCTATGTTTAATTATGATATTTATATCCTTGTGTACGTGTTTTGTGAAACTAACTTCTTTGCAGTTAAAGGAGGAACCATAATACACAATATTTGCAGGATGAACCCATAGAAAAAGGGGTGTTGGACATCAAAGCAACTACAAAAATAGTTGAACGTGATGATCATTGGTTGAAGGCACTTAATGAAGATAGAATACACGTTATTATAATCAGTTAATAAATGCTAAAGAAAAGGTTTTTCTTACATTGGACATTGACAGATGGGTGTATGATTACATGCATTCTATTTTGACATAGTTCTAGTTTTGATAGGATTCTCCTTCTTTCTCAGTTGTGGTTTCAATAATTCCAAGTCTTAATTCTATGCTCTAAATATTTGGAAGTGGAGTTAAAGATTTTGGTTAAGCTGTTGCTTTCAATAAGGATTCCCTCAGTCTGTATACAATTGTTGGTTGAATCCATAGGTTAGTTAGTTGGTTTTTCATAGTTTTATGTTATCTATCACTTTCAGTTGAATCATGAATCTTCAGAATGTTTGAGTACAATTTGTGCAAGGATATTTTGTAATCTTTCATCTTATGCAATAAATGGAGATCAATTCATGGAATGCATGAAATCTATTAGTTAGATTGAGTTCAATTAAAGTGGGAACAATTACTTGAGTAGGCCACTCAAGGTATTTTCCTTCACCATTTAGTTATTTATTTCTGTTGATAGCTATTATTAGTTTATCATTGTTCATGAATCATGTGCAAGTTAATTAGGATTTCATTTCTTGCTTATTATGAATGAATGATTAGGAACATGCATGTAATGATCATTGGTAGCACTCTGGAGGATAGTTCAGTTGAGTCAGTAGTCTTTATTAAGTTTTCAATTAATATAGTATCATTTCATTAGAAATAGTTTAGTCACAACCTTTATTGTAGGTACTCATAGCAACTAGCTTCAGTTTACATTTTTACTATTTTACAATTTTGTGAATTTCTAGCAATTAGAATAACTTCAGTAGGATAGTGTAGGTAGTTTAAGTCCATGAAGGCATATATAATGTTGCACTATCATAAGCTTACAAGCCTTGGGTTGACAATTTAATGTAGTCTTAAGTAGTGTAAAGTGGTTTGTTTAGCTAGTTGACCCTTTGAATTGAGTGGATTCCACCAAGTTTACAAAAAATTAGCTTAGACTCTACACCATGTAGGATTCTAAGGAAGTTTGATTCAAGAAATTCATATGAAGTAGAATTATTAGAGAAATTGGGTATATCACCTATTTTCAATGTGGCAAACATATATGAGTTTCATGAAGGATAGTTGAGTGGTAGTAGCAGTTACCATATCAAGCACCAAAAGTGATTGAGCATATTTTGGATACTAAAACCCAAAGGAGCACTAGGAACAAGCAATATAAGGAATATCTCATGAAGTGGAAGGGTAGACCAATGGAGGATTCATCTTGGATTTCTTAGGATGAGGTAGAACATTGTGGTTTTCCTCTTAGCCCTGGAAAATGAGGGACTCACTTTTCTTCCAACCCTCTTCCAACCTCAGGTGTCTGATGCAAGAGCATCCCTAGTTGTAAACCAATCCTATATCAACCAAAATAATCCTTTTCTTGTATTGAATTTAGTAGTAATTTTAGTCTTTCATTCCATATTTTATCACATCTTCGTTTCTCAACTCATAGAGCAAGATATAGCATTTATACACCAACATTTATCACATATCCATATATCACATCGTTTGCATTTGTCTACTAATAGTTATCACTCTCAAATTTTTACTATGTTTACTAGTCAGAGCATTTGGGGCCAACCTGGTCCAAGTTTCTTAGCATGGACCTTTTCCAGATCATGCAGAGCTTAATGGGACACCTTTCAAGCATCTTGGGTTCATTGGGACCTATCTTGGAGATTCACAAGTTAATTCTTTTCACGTGGGATTATCTTTCCATATTTTGAGGCCGAACTTAATGTATGATCATTCATCGGGTTTATGACCCTTGTGGCTGACACATAAATTTGTTGGAGCTTGAGAAGCATATTTATAAGAATTTGTAACTCATAGGAATTTAGTAGTTTTAGAAGTAAGATTTAGATTCATTACATTTTTGTATAGTCCCTTCGGGGGCATGTAATAAGGCCTTTGGCCAGTTGTATTATTGAATGCCCTTGTGGTCGCTCATGAGGCATATGTTGCATGCAATATTGATAATTCAATAAAGTATCATGTTCGCATATTATTTTCTTTTATTGTTTCCGCTATGTTGACCCATTGCTACACAAATCAGACTATTCCTTTTGGAACCCTCCTATCATGACTGCACCACACTCCCGGTGACAACTCATTCTTCATTTAGCAACATTCCCTTCCAAGCTTTAGTCAACAAGTCAAACACATGCCACATGGTATCATGGCACTCCTCCTTGAGTTTTTCACAATTCTAAATGCTCAAATGAGCACCTAGGTGATAAGTGTCACCCTTCCTTTCTTTCTCTTTTCCAATGAGATAAACTTACACACAAGTGGATCCTGCCAAAGCTTGCTTCCAACATAGACTGCCATTTTTCAACATGGAACACATTTTAGAGGCTTTAAAGTTTTCTTCTTTCCAAATGAGTGCCAATGTGACAAGTGTCACAATATTTCTCTTTGCACCTTGCATGTAGGATGGAAACTCTCCCCTGGATCCCACAATGTGACTTAGCAATTTGGAAACATATATTTTTGTATTTACTAATAAAATCAGCAACTTAGGGGAAAATAATTAATTAATTAATTATGGGACTCACTAAGGTTGAGTGTAATATCCCTCAGAAACTTTTCCAATCTACCATTAAATATTTTCTCAAAAACCCATGAAAGGAGGAATTGGGTGCAATGAAAAATCAACTATATTCTTCTTGACATAAGGTTCCTTGTGTCAAAGCTAAATTTAAATGTGGCTAGTCATATCTACAGAGAGGGAAACCAAGTTGCTGATGCCTTGGCCAATTTAAGCACACATTGGAAAATGTCCAAGTGTTGGCGGGATTTAAGTCTTTTTCCGCCTAATATTCAGAGTATCATAGTTAAGAAACAAAGCCCCTTAGCTGGATTGTTGGGGGACCCACTTACTTACTCTTTGAGTTTTGTGGTCTTCTTGAGGTGATGAGATGGATGATGAGTTGTACTGAAGCGATGGACCGCAAGTGGATCTTTTCAAATTATAACATGGAACCTATTTTAAATAAAGAAATTATGATATTTTGCGGCAAGTACCGATGGATTAATTCTAATCTGGTCCGTACTTGGCATAATCTCCTTATGGGGATTTGCTTAAACTCTCAGATTTTCAAATTCATGTTTTTTTTATTTTGATGTGACTTGTAATTATGAAACTAAGATCCTTGTTGGCTTTTTTTGTCCGCTATTCTAGTTTCATGCCTTATAGCTTCCTTCTGCGAGTTAACTAAAGTTGGCCAATCTTTTAAAGCTATCAAATTTGAGATTTCTAACTATAGCCTCGCGGCTATTCTGCATAGATTTCTATATTTTTGTGACGTGGAAGGCAATCCTTCCCTGCCTAGCATGTCCTTCCTTTATAGTCATTTACACAATATCATACCAATTTATGGCTTCGCTAAGATGTTTTTGGGAAAGCGTTCTACTCATACGTGTAACCTATCTGTTGGGTAGATAACCAAATTTGGCCGTTCACGACTTAAATGCCTTATTGTGTGGGGTTTTTTCCACCTTGCTATTGTCTCTAATCTTCTGTGCTTTCAGAGTTCCTGGTTATACAGTGTGAAGTGTGGCATTATGGGAGGAGATAGGGTGCAGACGAAGCCGAATAATTGCAATGAATTTCGTAGGGATTCACTAGTCTGGCACATATGCATTGAAGGCGACATTTCTCCTCTTATGGAAAGGCTTGTGGGTCATGACCCAAATCTGTCTACTCAGTTTGTCAATTCGTGGAAGAATTGTCATGTTACCATTGGTGGCAACTCCTTCACGGTGGATGAGGAAGTTATTGCGCAAGCGACTGGTCTCCAGAGCATGGGTATGAAGCATCCTAAACATTTTAAGACCTAGGACAATGAGAGCATGAATAAATTTTTCAATGGTGAGGAGGTGCCGGTGCGCAACCAATTTGGCTTTGAACAGGAGGTTCTTCCACAGTTGTGGGATCAGGTGTGTCTGGGTTTGATGAAATATTTCATGCTGGAAGGTAGGTACAAGACATATTACTTCTACCATTTTCCTTTGTTAAATCACCTTAGGCATAAAGTTCTGCTGAGCTTTCCCTTTTTCCTGCTAATTGACCTCAAAATTTATGTTGAAAAGTGTATTGTTTCAGCCACTGCTAATCCCAATGAGCCTACTCCTCTTCCTCTCCATTAGGGTCTTATCCTAAGACTCTACCATTTTTATCTAGCTCTATGCCCACCTAAACCTATCTCAGTCGTTCGTATTGAGGAAATTGAGAACCCACTGTGCCCAACTTGTCTCTAGCCGAGTCTAAAGGCCCTATTAGAAAGAATCACTCGGTCCCTACTGAGAAACCCAAACCCGCTTCTAAAAAACTTAAGGGTATTGAAGGAGCTACCCAAGCTAGTGTGACGGTTAGCTTATGCGACCTTAAGTCTACTCCTGCTAGGACTCTTGGTAAACCTGGTTTGAGAAAGAAGGGTAAGGAGGAGAAGGATCCTTCGAATAAAGGGAAGCATGCTGTGAGCAAGGATTCCTTAGGTGATATGGTGGTGGCTAAAACTATGGTTACTGGTAGTGATGCAATCATAAGACGTTCGGGTAGGCTTGCTAAGAAAAAAAAGAAAGTGCAGGTTAGAGACTTGGACACTGAAGAGGAGATGTTAGATAGCAAGTATAGTCATGTTGAAGTGGTCTCAGAGGACGAGAAAGGTGAAAAATCCATAGGTCCCTCTTCTGTTCCTGACTTGGGACATGATCCATAGGAGGTTTTGACCTCCCACTCTTCAGAGCCTCTGGAGTGTAAGCAAAATGTTCCTGATTACACTGCGAGCGATGGGGAGGAGATTGGTGTGCTGAAAGAGAGATTGGACATCCTAGACAAAAAATTCTATGGGATGACATGCTTCACATTCAGGATGATCCACTGTGTCACTAGTACCCTATTGGCTGCTATGAAGTAAGAGACAGAGATGAAAAAGGCTGAGGATTGCCCTGAGTGGGTTAGGGATGATATGGTTAAGTTGTTGTCGAAGAACTGGGAAAAGGCCAGCTAATCTATTGCTAGTTTGTTGTTGATCCATGGGTGTTGTTTATCTACGACTGGTTTTGGTTTAGTTTTTTTGGTATTTTGGGTTGTTTAATGCTTTTTTATTCAAGGACTTTTTGGCCCTTGTGGCTCTCTGTGTAGGGTATGACACCCTATAAATGTTGCTTATTTTATCAAAAACATAAAACATTGTTCCAAGGGAAAAAAAAACACAACTTTTTGCTAATATTACAAGTTCAATACATTATTTTCTTGTTCATGACAACAAAAAACAACAACCCAAAACCTTGCTAGAATTTGTACAATGAGAAAGGGCAAGCAAACCCACAAATTGCAACCAAAACATTGTATCTTCTATTATAAAATCACCATCACTCTAAATAGAGTATGGGAAGCATAAATACATGAATAAAATCTAATAAAACAACTACTGAATTGATAACAACAACAATATAAAACTATACCAAAATCTAAGCACTCCAAAACACAAACCCTGCCAAACAACTCAAACAAAAATCCACATAAAAACCATCTTTCAGCACCAATGCAACTTTTGTGTGAAGTCATGACTGTAGACCGTTAGATCCACTATCCTCAGGTCCAGATCCCCTTGGTTTTCCAGCCTCAGAGATTATCCCTACAATGGTTTATTAGCCTTTTTTGGAGAGCCACAACCTGTGAATAGAGAAACAAGCATAGAATGAATGAAAAAGTTGATTTTTTCCCTTAAGTAATCCACGTTCAAAATCCAAAGTTGGGAGTGAAGATTTCATGCCAAAATGAGGGAAATAGTTGTGTAACTCCTTTTTCCTAATTGTAAAAGAAAAATTCAAGTGCACACGAGGGAAATAATAAAATATTTCCAATTCTTGGACCACTTCACAAGCCAATGAAAAATCCATTTTTCCTTTTTCCAAAAAGCTACACTCAACTTGGCTCCAAATATTTAAATCTCCATTTAATAATTTGTCACTAAAATCTGATTTAAATATTTCACCATAAAGGACATTATTTTCCCAATTTGTCTACAAGACTTGACTTACTATATTAGGATAATCAACCTTACTAAAAATAGAAACTACCATTTTTAGAAAAAGGGGACATGACATTGAGACATCTAATCCCAACATTCTCCCACTTGGCGAAGACCTTACATGAGTCTTTGAATCACTATTTAGGCCACATGGTCCCATAGAACCACACACCATATGAACTTCTTTGTGCTCATTGACTTTTCCAGTGCATCTAAAACATTCACCAAAGTGTTCACCTTTTCTAGGTTCACCTTTCCATCTTCCATCATATCTTGAACAAAATGAAACTACACATCAATGTGCTTTGTTCTGGCATGGAAAGTAAGATCTTTTGCTAAACATATAACACTTTGACTGTCACAACAAATAATAATTTTTCTTGCATCAAAAATAATATACAAACTCAGTATCTTAAGCCAAATGGATTCTTTGCAAGCATGAGTAGCTTCCTTATACTCTACATTAGTAGTGGACAAAGTGCCGCTTACTCATCCAACTTATAGCACCACCAAACATCATGTAAACATATGCACTAGTGGATCTCCTGTTTTCAATGTCACCCACCCAATCTGAGTCCACATGTGAATGCTCACTGAATTTCAAGGTCCAATAGAATAACCATGAAAACACAAGGAATACTCAAAAGTACCCCACAAGTATTTGAACATTCTCTTTATTGCATCCTAGTGCACCTATCCGGGATTAGCCATAAACTGACTAAGGACTCCCACTACTTGGGTAATTTTTGGCCTCATACAAACCTATAACATACATTAAGCTTCCAAAAACACTCTTATAAGGAACTTTGGTCATATCATCCATCTCAATAGGAGATTTTGGACAATCCTCCATAGAAATCTTTGTCCCCTAAATAACTAGAACAACCATATGCCTGCAAGTAGTCATGTTGAATCTCTCCAACATAGAGTTCACATACTTACTCTGGCTAAGCCAAAGCTTTTTGTTAGCTCCATCTCTTTTGGTCTCAATCCCCAAAATATACCTCACTACACCCAGATCTTTCATATCAAACTATGCTGAAAACTGAGACATCAAATATGAAATCATGCTTTTGCCATTCCCAATAAACAACATATCATCCACATACATGACAATAATGATAATGCAACCATTATCATTCTTGTAATAGACATAATGGTCAGATTTGGATCTCAAAAATCCCAAGGATGACACATAGTTGTTGAACTTCTGGTACCACATCCTAGGAGATTGCTTAAGACCGTACATAGATTTTTTCAACTTGCACACCAAATTCTCTTTTCCTTTCACAATGAAATGCTCTAGCTGTGAAATATAATTTTCTTCCTCCAAGTCACCATGAAGGAAATCCATCTTCACATCCATTTTCTTGACTTCCAAGTTGTAAGTTGTTGCAAGTGATAACAATAATTGAATGGATTTCAACTTGGCTACAAGAGAGAAATTCTCCCCATAATCAATTCCCTCCACCTTGTAATATTCCTTCATGACCAAATTGTGCCTTATGCTTCTCAACACTACCATCAAGACCCATTTTCTTCTTGAACACCCATTTACAACCAACAATTTTTTGTCCTTTAGGAAAAGGTACCAAATCCCATGCAACATTCTTTTTCAATGCAACCATCTCTTCATTCATGGCTTCCATCTAGGAATCTACATTATGCATACCCATAGCCTCTCTAACAGTCATTAGCTCACCAGTGTTAGAAATCAAAGCATATACAACTAGAATCCAACATAGAATACCTAAATATATTCAAGTTTCAACTTTCTCTTGTAGACCTCCTCAATTACTGAGGTTGAGGCTCTTGCTCTTCTTTATAGCTTTTAGAGCTACTAGAGATCTCCTCATTATCAGGTCCATTGAGAGTATGTAGATCATCTCTCCCAATAGTAGGTGAAATCTTAACTACCTCCTTCTCTTCCTTCTCTAGTTGTAGATCAATTTTGGAAGGTCTCAGATCGTAGAAGATTAGAATTCTAATATAGAGTACCTTCTCTGCAGTTGGATCCTAAAGCCTATATCCTTTCACATCAACACCATAGCTAATGAAGATACACTTTACTACCTTCTTTTCCAACTTAGATCTATTCACACTAGGAACATGAGCATATGCCTCACAACCAAAGACTTTGAGATGTCTCATCGAGGGCTTCTTGCCAGACCATGCCTCAACGAGTGTCTTTTTAACAAGAGTCAAAGTAGATCTGTTGATCAAATAAAATGTAGTGGCTACAACTTTAGGCCAAAATTTTTGTTCAAGACCAACACGACTCAACATACTCCTATCCCTCTCCATCAATGTTTTGTTCATCCTCTCTGTAACTCTATTTTGTTGTGGGGTGTATGGAGTTTCCTTGTGTCCCTCAATACCATGCTTCTTATAAAACCTGTTGAATTCTAGAGAACAAAACTCACCACTATTTTTCATCTTCAATCACTTAATTTTTCTACCATATTGGTTTTCAACCAAGGATTTGAATTCTTTAAACCGGTTGAAAAATTCATATTTACTTTTGAGGAAGTATATAAATATCCTTCTAGAATATTCCTCTATGAACAAGAAAAAATACATAGATCTAGACAATGTAGGAACATTAATAGGACCAAACACATCAGAATATACATAATCTAAAATCCCAGAAGATTTATGAGAACCAGAATAAAAAGAAACATAGTGTTGTTGTTTCCATAAATACAATGTTCATAAAAATCAAACTTGAGATTACAATCAAGAAGGCCTTCAACAAGGCTCTTCTTTTTCAGGGCTCTAAGACCCTTCTCACCAATATGGCTAAACCTTTGGTGCCACAACATTCTTTTCTTAGCTAGAAGTATAATTTCCAAAGAATTGGCACCCTTAGGTACTTAGAAAGCACGATCATCAGATATAGACACCACAATCTTCTTATCTGCTTGATTTGATGGTGATGATGAAGAACCCAAATCCCTTTTCTTTGACTTCACAGAAGTATTATTGCATCGAATCGCGCATGCATCCAACTTATACAAGGTGCCAATCCTAACACCATTAACAAGCACCATAGAACCTTTGGTCATCTTGTATCCACCACTTGAGAAAACAACATATAATCCCACATCACTCAACTTACTCATTGAGAGTAGGTTTCATTCCAAACTAGGGATATGTAGTACAACATCAATCCCCTTCAACCTACCATTAGGGAATTGAATCCTGACTCTTCCATGACCAACAATATTTAGGTGAGATTCATCACCCAGATACACCTTCCCACAGTCATACTCTTCATACTTTGAGAACCAACCTCTACGAGAGTTCATGTAAAAGAGGAGCCTGAGTCAATTGACCACAAATCTTTTGATGCATGTGTTGCCAAGGCTGCTACAAATGCATCTACATCTTCATACGAGGATTCATATTCAAAGTATTTATCACTTTTTTTCTTTTTCTCCTCTTTACAATATTTTTTGAAATTAACCAAATTTCCCATAGTTCCAACATTTAGCCTTGGTTTTTTACCAGGAAACTTAGATCTCCCTAGATAATTGGACCTAGACTTCTTGTCCTTTTTCTTTCCTTTATCCTTTGATCTACCATGAAAAATTAGGGCCTCCTTGGCCATCTCAAAAGATTTCTTCCACATATCTTTAGATAACAACAAAGCAACCACATCTTCCATCTTGAAAGTGGTTTTGTACTTCCAATAGCCATCACCAGGTGGTCCCATGAGTCCAACAAAGAACATAATAGAAGCATGAAACAATCTTCATCATCAATCTTAACACCAACATAACCCAATTAAGAAACAAGCATATTAAATACAACTACTTTCTTAGGAATAACTTATTTACCAAGGATATCCCTTGATAAATATCACCAAGCTTCTTCCAAAGCTTAGCTGCAGTCTTCTCCTCATGGAGATTCAGGAGCACAAAATCAACTAAATAGAGTCATATCAAACCCTTGGATTTTTGATCCATTAGGTTCCAATCCTCTTGTGAGGTTGTTGCTAGTTTTGTATTGGATATTACAACCCATAGATCTCTATCTATGAGAATATCCTCTATTTTGAGTTTCCACAACTCAAAATTATTGCCATTGAATTTCTCCATCTCTATTCTTCTAGATGTGCTAGCCATATTAAACTTGTAACAAGATTACAAAGCTCTCTTTGCAAGAACTCCCATAGAATCTAGATCTACACAAAAAATCCCTTCAAACCCAATAAGGATAAAAAAGTTGGCCAAGCTTTGATACCAACTAAAGGGAAAGAAGAGTGTGGAAACACTTCCCTAATGCAAATCAATTAGGAGAGGGTTGCAAAACTTTGTTTCAAATCCTTTAAATTTTACAATTTCATTTAAGAATACACATGCAATTAGTAATTTCCAAATTTAAAGCATTAAACCACACAACATAGAAATTTATCCGGGAAAACCCTTTCAAGAAAAAAACACACACACCAAAAGCACAAATCAAAACTATTACATACAATATTCAGAGTCTATGCTCTTGTAGGTGTTGGTTCACTGTGATACAAGATTCTAGAGTGAATCTGACATAATGATATATAGATATTACAATAATCTCATTATCCAAAAATGTACTAATTCATCAATATATACTTCTCATACATGGGCATCCAACATTTCCATGTGTCAATCTTATAGTCTCTGTATGCATGCAAACTGAAACTAACAACATGCACAAGTCCTAAGTGACCCAATTAGCAACCTGTCAAACATGCACATAAATACAACAACATGAAATAACATGCAAGCACATGAAAGGCTTGTAGCTCCAAAAATAAAGCAACCTCACATGCTAGGAATCCCATAAAGAAAATCAATTCAACTGCCAAATTAGAACTCGACCTTGACTCCTAGTCACTCCCAGTGACAACTTAGTCTCTATTTAGCAACATTCCCTTCCAAGCTTTAGTCGCCACATAGAATCACAACGCTCCTCCTTAAGGTGTTCACAATTCTAAATGCTCAAATGAGTTCCTAGGTGACAAGTGTCACCCTTCCTTCTTCTTTTTAGAAGAGATAAAATTGCACACAAGTGGATCCTGCCAAAGCTTGCTTCTAAAATAGACTGCCACTTGTCGACATGACACACCTTTTAGAGGCTTTAAAGTTTGCTTCTTTCCAAATGAGTGCCCATGTGACAAGTGTCACAATCTTTCTCTTTTCACCTTGCATGTAGGATGCCAACTCTTTATTGGGTCCCACAAAGTGACTTAGCAATTTGGAAACAAGTATTTTTGCATTTAATAAATAAAATCAACAACTTAGGGGAAAATAATTAATTAATTAATCATGGGACTCAGTAAGGTTGATACACCTTAAGACCAACAAGAAAATCAACCAAAGTCACACATTTGAGCCTTTCTATAATGTAATTGTTCAGAAAAACCATAATCAAGCATTTACCGACTATTGTACCACATTTGTATCCCATACTACATTTGTATCTTGTAATGCATCTATAAACTAGAGTCATGAAATTTTAGGCTTTTGTATCACATCTATAATTCTATACCACATCTATACCATGTATCACATATGTATCTTGCATCTCATTTATAACTTTTTACAACGCAAGTGCTTCAAAAAACTTAGAGGAAAACCAAAGTGACACAATTGACCAAAGCTATGACACATTTGTCTCTGTCACAAAATTTCCAAAATCTATAACATATCTAAAACATTTTTTAATGCAATTGTTGTACTACATTTGATGCTTTCTATATCACATTTGCAAATTTCCTTAACACATTTGTTTCCACTAAGAAATTAGGGTTTATCCTTGAGGATCCAGACTTCAAACTTGATTAACACAGTGACCATAGTTAGTATTGCACTTCCCATATTTTTCCCCACTTTTTTTAGCTTAATTTCACCTTTATATTAAGGATTGTCATCCAACATCACAACCATCAACCTTTGCATTTTTAAACCAGGAAACCAATCAAATTTTAATCAGACCATAGTTATCCTTTGAGCATCTTGACCCCATACTCTTTCATCATCCTATCAACAGTGGGGCCTAAAACTCAAGTATAGTTTAGGTTTGACTTTTATCAACCATCATCTTTATCTTTTTGAGGTCTACACATTTCCTTTGATTATTGTGGTTTATCATCATTTGTCAAGTATCCTTTAAAATCAAAAATCCAAAAGATATAGCATAATTTCATAATTATTTTGCATCCTTCACATCAAAAAATCCAAAAACATTTGAAAAGCCACACAATCCAAATAAAAAATATGAGAAAATCCTAAAAAATAATATTTTTAGCATATCGGGTCTTATATGGTCGAAACAAGGTCATAAAGAAAGAGAAAAAAAATGGATCCTACAACTGACCCTAATTTTAATCCCACTAGTGTGATGCACTTTGGGTCATCCTCAAATGAACAACCAACATCACAACTTGAAACTACACCAATTTCTTTTGATGATAACTTCACCTTGAACAATTTTGAACAAAACCTAACCCAAGAGGAGATTGTCGACACTACACAAGATCCCCGAATATTGAGAATAATGGATGCACTCCTATCTATAGATCCCAACAAATACTTCTTATTGCTTTCACAAAATGGAGCTAGACTTCCAATAAATTTTGACATTTCTCTATAATGGAACAAACACCTAGTGTGACACCCACGAACAAGCTTTCATTAACATGACACTCCCATCAAACAATATCACTTCACAAAATTGAGTACAAGTATGCCACTTGGAAGGAAATCTCATAATGTAACAAGTTTGAACATAGCTATGACTCCAATATTTGAACGACAATTCACAAACCCACTTTAGCACATTCACCAAAATCCCAAACTACAACATAATCAAGCAATACAATACCTATGACCATCATAAATCAAAATCCATCCAACCAAAATCAAAGGCCAAATATTTAATTTCCTATATCACAGGTAAAAATAACCCACACTTCACAAAACACAAACACATACATACCCACAATCCATATTCAAACATTTTCCATATCAAACCAAAACTTGAACCAACTATACCATAACAACAACCTAACCCAAATCTGACATTCATATCCCACTTTAACCAAACCACATAACCTATGCCACAACATCATTTGAACACACTTAACCAAAAAATGCAAACTTCCAACTCAACAAAAAACCATTAGAATACAAACCCATTCATAGACCATATACAAACCCAAATGAACACAACTCCTATACCATCATCACCAACAAAGATATTGGCTCAATAATTGCAAAGACTGCAACAATAAATCACAAACATGCAGGTTACTAGAACCAAAAGGACTTACACAATCAAGGACCTATGTCCTTACCCTTTTGATAGAAATACATACATGCCACCTTTCCCCACAAACTTTGATGTGCCAAAATTTAACAAATGTAAGGGGAAAGGAGATCTTATAGATAATGTCAGGGAGTTTCACAACTTTTTTAGATGTTTCTTACAATCACACATACTTAATGCACCTTTTCCCACATAGTCTTGGAGGACAAGCACTTGAATGGTTTGCTCATTTACCTCCTCGTATAAGGACTTGGAATGAATTGGTTGATAAGTTTATTGCATACTTATCCTATAAAATTGAGCATGATATATCCATAATAAACTTATGTAACACCAAATAGAAAGATGGAGAATCTTTTGCTTCATTCTTATAAAGATGGAGAAACCTTGCAAGTAAATGTCCTTGTCATATACTAGAAAACAAATAGTTCAAAATTTCATGGAAAACCTTAATTTAGAATTGATGTTTCATCTTTGAATCCATTGTTCTAACACATTTGAGGAATTCATTGAGAAGGGAATCTTAATTCAAAAATCCCTCATCATAAAAGGTTTAGTAAATTTTTGTAAAGAGACCAAAAACAATCCAAACACATGACATGATACAACCAAATTTTGGTCATGAAATAAAAATCTAAAAATGATGGTGTGGTGGATGAAAAAGTGATAAACAAGGCCCATTCTATTGTTAGTCTCAAATGACCTTCCACACTCGTGATGCAAACATCAATCAAAAACAAATCACAAAATCATGAACAATTGACAAATGTAGTTCAGAACAATACACATCATGGTCCTCTGAGAACTAACATGAATCCAAGAAGAAAATACACACCCCTAGGGGAGCCAATTGAATCATCTTCGAAGAACTTGCTACAATCCAACATTATTCAACTTCCAAAAATAAGACATTATGAGCCATGACCTTTCAAATCATTTTGGTGGAATGACAATGACTTCTGCAAATACCATAGGACCAAATGTCATAATAATTTTGTTTGATTTAAACTCTAGAACATTATTCAAGACCTCATAGATTAGGGAGACATAGTGATTGATAATCCACATTGATCCTCTAACACTATTCATACCATATTCAAAGACCCTTTATAAAATCATAGACAAGGAAAAGCCTCCAATTCAAGGACAAATACCAAAGATAATGCCAACTATACCCGTGTTTCCTATGAACTTACACGATCAACCATATACAATAGATTGACAATAATGTCTCAACTATAACCATCAAGAACAAGAATCCTAAGTGTGCAATTACCACACGTAGATCCAAAGTGACTCTACAAGAGGCCTATTTTGAATCTCAATCAACAAACAAATATAACCTTTTAGATCATTTAGGGAAGACACCTGCTCAAATTTCCATTCTTGAGCTACTATGTACATCCCCTAAATATAAGGCTATCTTAGATAAAGTAGTACATGATTCCTAAATTCCTACTGACCTAAATGCCAACTGGTTTCAATCCATATTAGGATATCTAGCTACCACACACCATGTTTCCTTTACAAAGCATGATCTCCCTTCACATAAGTCTCACCATAATGATGCCCTCCATCTTGAAGTCTTTATCAATAAACACAAAATAAAATGAGTTTTGGTAGATGGAAGAGCAAGCCTAAATATTTGTACTCTAAAATTGGTCGCTATATTGATATTATCTAAATCATGCATTAATACAAGAAAAATGATCATCATAAGAGCCTACGATGATGCAAAGCACTCTTCTAAGGGTGTTATCACCCTTCCTATTAGAGTTGGTCCAACTATTGAAGATATAGTGTGCCAAGTTTTTGAATTGTACCTTCCATACAACCTTCTCCTTGATCATCCATGGATCCTTTCCATGAAGGTCATTCCCTCCATATATCATCAATGCTTAAAATTCCCCTACAAAGGAACTAAAATCACCATATCAAGTGACCCTAATCCTTTCTAATATTGCAGTAATTTTAAAGGAACTCCTGAATATCAAGTACCTATTAATAGGGAAGCCTCATCATCCATCTCATCTCACTACATTGATCCCACACCATTATCCAAATCTACCAATCCATTCATATCCTTACTTGAAAGCAAGGTCCAAGGCCAAGACAAAAGATGTAGTGAATACAACATTGAAAACTCATTTTGCATTAGTAAGTTTCCTGCTTCATTGAAATATTATGGTAAGCCACACCTTATTAAAAAGGACCCTAAGGTCATCATTCAATATCAACCTCCCACTACTTTCACTAAGTGGGGTGAACTAGGCAAGGAATCTATAGATTAGGACATCTCTACTTGGATTTACAAAGACAAAGAAGATGAAAAACCTACTCAGTCACTAGCTAAACAATATGGTAAGGGTTTCACTATTATGAAACAAAAAGGTTATGATGGTCATAGTGGCCTAGGATTTTGAAAAAAAGGAATGAAAAAACCTATCCAATTTAAAAGCTTACCTAGGAACAAAGGGCTTTGGTATCAACCATTAAGATTCAATGCTCCTAGTACAAGTTGCTTTTGAGTGAAGACGCTGACATTTCTGACAATGTCGGGGCTTCTAGGGATAATACTGAGACCAAACCTCATAAGAACCAACATAAAAATGGAAAATCCTAGATTAAAACCTTTTGGGACCATGAGAATTCCTTGATCCTTATCTTATCTACATCATCCCTAAGCTTTGTAAATATTGATGATAAATTACCCTTAATCCACCCACAACTAATAGATTGGGATCAACAAGGACCACCAATCTTGGATATTTTTGAAAATGATGAAGCTACAATTGAGTTTATATGGGGCTTCAAGAGGGTATACATCAGGGTGATCATAAAGTTGGATTTACCATAGATCTTGACACTGCTTCCTACTTTGGTGAGTCTACTCCACCTTCCAATCACAAAAGTGAAAAAATAAAAAAGAATAGGTTTTCAGGTGAAAACCAAAAGACATCTTTAGACCAAGAAAAAGTAAAAATAAAGGATGTATCCATGGGTGAAAACATCTTCGAGTTGTCCAAGGATGTAAGGTCGGATATACTCCCTACCAGTCAAGAGAGATCTCCACTTTTGGTAGAGAAATCAAAGGACATAAATATCAATACAATTGAAAATCCTAGGATTATACACTTTGCAGATTCTTTGACAGAGATGAAAAAGCCAAATTTCATTAGCTTCTTCTCCAAAAGGAAAATCAATTTTTCCTGGTCTTATGTTGACATGCCTAGACTAGACCCTGAATTAGTCCTTCATCATTTTCCTCTTTTTCCAAATGCAAAAACTATCAAGAAAAAACTAAGAAAAATGCATCCTCATATTGCTTTATTGGTCAAGGCGAAACTAAAAAAGTTGTTAGATGTCGACTTTATTAGACGTATAAACTATGAAATGGATATCAAATCTAGTTACCAAGCCAACTAGAGGAATCCACATATGCATTGATTTCAAAGATTTGAACAAGGCATGTCCCAAGGATGATTTCCTCTTGCCAAACATTGACCTCATAGTGGATCTCACAACCGGATATGAAATATTGTCATTAACATGGATGAATTTTTTGAATATAATTAGATAAAATTTTCTCTTGAAGACCAGCATAAAACAAATTTTACTTGTCGTGGCGGTACCTATTTTTGGAGCATAATTCCCTTTGGCCTTAAGAATGCTGGAGAAAGTTATTAGAGGGATATGAATATAATATTTTATGATATGATGCATACCCTTATGGAAGATTATGTTGATGACTTATTAGAAAAATATTTTACAAGATAAAGTCATCTAGATGTACTAGACAAGATCTTCACTAGGTTGGAACAATACAAAGTTAGGTTGAATCCTAAGAAGTGTTTTTTTGGGGTTACTTCTAGATAACTCCTTGGATATATCATCTCCTATAGAGGTATTGAGGTTGATCTTGCAAAGGTAAAAGATATCATAGATATTCCTTTGCTGTCTAATCTAACTCAGCTGTGCAGTCTACAAGGGAAACTATAATCCATTCATTGCACAGTTAGCAGAAAAATGCCATCCTTTTCAACATCTACTTTGTAAGGGTGTTCCATTGAAATGGACTAATCACTATCAGTAGAAATTTTAACTCAAGGATTATCTATTGTCATCGTCAGTATTAATTCTACCCATTGATGGAGAACTATTAATTCTATACATATTGGCTATGTCATCAGCATTGGGAGCTCTCTTAGCACAACATGATGAAGGAAAAGAGAGAGCTATATATTACATCAATCATACACTTGTGGGGTATGAGATTAATTACAATCCTATTGAGTGTGCATGTCTTACTATTGTCTTTGCTACACAAATGATTCAACATTACATGTTAAATCATTAGATCAAGCTCATAGCAAAGATAGATCCTTTAAAATATTTGCTCAATAAAGAAAATCTCATGAGTAGATTGGAAAAATGGGTGATTATTTTGAGAGAATTTACCATCAAATATATTGATGAAAAAAAAAAAAAGTGACAAGTAATAGTTGATCAAATAGTAGACACTCCTACCACAAGAGATCATTCTCTTGTATCAAATTTTCTTGATGAATCAATTTTCACATTAGTGACCTCTACAACATGGAAATTATACTTTGATGGATCCTATACCTACCATGGTTTTGGAGCCGGAGTTATTTTCATTACACCACAAAGGGATACAATCCCTAAGTCCTACAAAATAACATTCCATGTACCAAAAAAATATAGAATATGAATCTTTGCTTATAGAACTTAGGACAACTATCAAATGGAATATCAAGCAGGGTGATCCCACAATAGTGGTTTACAATTTTTGGCCAAAATGGACACTGAAATAATTTTTTTTAAATAAATCTTCATTTTCGGGCACTTATAGCAGATAAACCATGAGGAATTTGAAGATGATGCAAACTAGAGTTTCACGACATTTTTTCTGTAGATTCTAAATATATTTTTTCAATTTTTTTGGAATCAGATTGCACTTCTTTTTCCATCTCCCTCGAAAACTAGTTTTTTTTTTAGAAAACAACATTTTTAAAAAGTGATGCTCACCGTATAACGCATAACTTTTTTTCGTGAAGGATAAAATTCTAATTCTTTCAAACTTAGATTTGTAACTCTGATATCTAGTGCTTCCACTTGGTTAGATATTTTTTTATTGAATATTTTTTCTTTAATCAAGTTTTGAAGTCAAACCAATTACAATTTAGGCATAGTGCAACCGTATAATGCATAACTTTTTTTGTATGTATCAAAATTCAATTTTTTTTTGGTTGGATCAAGGAATCCAATATTTGGTGCACTTATATTTTTCAAATTTTTTTTGATAATCTTCTATTTTTCCACATGCGAAGAACAAAGAGCTTGATTTTCGGTGAAAAACTTACATTCACAATAAATTAAAAATAAATATAATAATTTAATTTAATTTAATTAAAATTATACTTTTTTGGAAGCTTATAATAAGGACTACATACTTACAATTTTTTTTTTTTTAAATGAATTCATTTGATCCTGCAAAAGGTAAATCAAAAGTGGTTTTTTATTAGCATTTTGATAGGTGTAAAGGAGATTCCGTTATAGGTATGGTTTAAAACTAGCGGGGTTCTATCCAAGGGGGCTTGGTCTAAGGTGGTTTGATCAAACCCTATTCAATTGGAATCCTTTAAATGGAAATTTTTAAGGCTTAAATCATTATATTTTCTAAAAATATGTGATTTCAACAAAAATCAGGATCTCCCAGAAAGTGTAAACCACTATTGTGGCAGCACCCAACACCTTCATGTCTACGATGATTCTCAATTAGTTGTTTGGAAGGTTAATGATGACTATGAGACAAAAGATGAAAACTTACGCTACAAAAAAATAGTCAACAATTTTAAACAATACTTTGATGACATCATGTTTGAGTAGATTCCAAGGATACAAAACAAAGTAGTTGATGCCATGGCTACCATATGATCTCTCTTTGATATACCTCATAATTTGCATCAGTGTGAGTTCTTGGTGGAACAAATTTTGATCCTTGATTTCGATGTTCCTGACTCTAATCTTGTGTGTGAAATTATTGGTCCTGATTCACCTTGGTGCAAAGATATTTATAATTACCTTTATAACCAAAGTATTCCCCTTGAATTGTCAAAAAACCAACACAAAACCTTTATCTTCCAAGCCTCCAGATATGTTATCATCGGTGACACCCCATACCGATGTAGTCTAGAGAGTACTCTTCTTAGATGTATAAAATTAAAAGAAGCACAATTGACTTTACATGAAGTACACAACACTATATGTGGAGCTCATTCCAGTGGTCCTACCTTAGCCAAAATCTCATGAGAACCGAATATTATTGGACCACTATGGAATGTGATGCATACCACTTTGTCAAGAAATGTCATCAATGTTAGATTCATAGAGATCTTGTTCATGCACCAGAACAAGAGCTTCACCCCATTACCTTGTTGTGGCCTTTCTCTTAATGGGGACTCGACCTTGTAGGAAAGATTCACTCTACTTCTACAAATGGCCATAACTTCATTACTACAACTGAATATTTCATGAAATGGATTTAATCCATTCCCATGACCTACATCACCGAAAAACAAATTGTAAAGTTTATCTTTAACTACATCATATGCTGCTATGGTATTCCCCTTTCCATTGTCACAGATAATGATCATCCTTTCAAGAACCAAGATGTCTAGGACATATGTTATAAATTTCATATTCAACATCACTTCGCCACTCTTTATTATCCACAAGGTAATGTTCAGGTAGAGGCATCTAATAAAACCATAACCAAAATTCTAAAGAAGACTGTCAATGACACTAGTTGTGATTGGTATATATAACTAAACCCAACCTTATGGGCTTATTGTACAAGCATTCACACTCCCACTAGTTCCACACCATACTCCCTAGTATTTGGTCATGAAGCTATCCTTCCTATCATCGTCAAGTTACCATCTTTGAGAGTTCCATGTAGCATTTCATTGATGACAAAGACTACAAAATATCTAGTTTGTATGAGCTAGAGTTATTGGATGAGAGACACCAAACTGCATTATTTCATCTACAAACCTATCAAAATTATCTTCATCATAGTTACAAATGAGTCCAAGTTTGAAACTTTGATATTGGTGACTTGGTCCTGAAAGAGAACATGAAGAATCAGTTGGATCTAGAGATTCTAGACAAGTTTGAGCCTAATTGGTTGGGTGCTTACATCATCACTCCAACGTATAGATCTAGAGCATCAACTCGACTCCTAAAGGTGAACTAATTTGAGAGCCCATCAATAGCATGCACTTTTGCAAGTACTATACATGACTATCAGAGAAACTCATAAAGAGAAATAATTCATCCAATAGTGAAAAATAAAAAATACAAAAATACAAAAAAAAGAAAAAAAGAAAAAAAAAAATAATTAAAGAGAAATAATTCATCCAATATTGAAAACCACTTCAGTGGTGCTTTGGGTAAGTACCAAGATGAAAACTTCGAAAAAAGGTTCCATGTGTAGTAGGTCATTGCTCCTCCATATACCATCATTCTATCCGGTTTTTCGTTCCCTCTACAATAACTAGAGTATATGCTTCTTCATAATGAAATCCCACTTTCCCCTTGTACAACCATAATAAAACTAGTCACACCTCTCATGGCATGAGAATGGTTGATGTTTCACGTCACCTTCTTTCCATACCCATTCCTAATAAAGTAAACCCACTTGATTCTTTCTATAATAATTGGTCCTACACCTGATTGGGGGAAATCCTCGACATAGATTTTTAAATGGGATCTTTGACATGACATCAAAGGATATACTATCATGATCACTCATTACAATTCACAATCCATGATAAATTTGACACACTCACTATCCACCTTCCATAATAAATTATCCCTTGCTAAGGTTTAAATTTTGATCAGACATAAACATAACATCTTACAAAAAATATTAGCTTAACAAATCATGAAATAATAGACAAACTATCAAACCAGCCTACAAGCCTAACTGATCCATTGCTTGATCAACACCATCTATCCTTACCAACTATCATTTGTCTCATACAAGTTGTTACATCATTGAAACCAAACTTGACATCTTATACAAGATGTTTCATTTTTGAAATCAAACACAATCCTTTGAATCCTATCAAGAAATCACTCATCTTTGGCAAGAATATATAAATAGTTGTTGACTCATTTAGTTCAATGAGCCTTATCTTTTACTTGATTTATCATTTTCCATGTTCCTATGCTATCGAGTATATCTGAAAGTGATTAGAGGAGCGAGGATGGATCATGAATTTTTCCTTTTGATTTCTATTTGCGGTTTTTCTTGACAATATTTCTAGGGAAACTAAGTTCCTTATGTATGATTGGAGTTCTATTTGGAATAATCAAAACATCATATGCAATTCAAATTCCATCTAATGCTTTATTGCATCAAGATCAACATGCTTTGTGGATACTTCCTCACATATTTTGACAAGGTTCTATTGTCAAGTTAGTATGCATCATGACACTCCTTGTTTGCAATGTGTTTATCTACGCAAAGGGATAACATTTTGAACCATGGTATTTTCATACCTTGGTGTACATTATCTATTTACAAAATAAAAAATTTCTATGATGATAATTATGCACTAATGAAATCTCAAAATCTAATCTATCAATCCATTTCCAATATTCATCCATTTCACTCAAATCTCATCCATTCTACTTGATCAATCACACTTATTCACATCTAATATCGACCAAGCTAGCCATTCTTTACTTCTTACTAACCTTTCTTCTAGCTAACATTTCTTCTATTAGTCCTCACGGTCATTCCGATGGAGTACTATGGAACATAAAAACAAATGCACCAACTGCATCATCTTTCATCCACACTCATGTTAGAATATAATATACATAACCATACACAAGTTAGGTCATTCATATTGCACTAAATCATAAATAAGTCACATTGTGTTACATTGAATCATAAAAATAACATCCCATTATATTGCATAACATGATAGGAACCATCATGAACATAACATCATATATAGCACTTCATGAAATTTCATAACCATAATGATATGTACATCATGTCATCCTATATATAGGTGATATAAACATGTTAGTCTCATCATAAGCCATAAACATTAGATATCCATACATAACATCATAAATATAAGAATAAATCAACATCATGGGAAATCCATTCATCCATGTTTAAGTAACCATATATTAGCATTGCATACATATTAGATTTAGATAAACATACATCATAAATCCATATACACATCATCTAGGAGCCATCACATAAGCATAGAATGCATCACATAAGATCAATCATTATAGAAACATACATATAAAACATATAGACATCATATAATTGCTGCAAAAAAATAAGGCATCTCATATATATAAAAAATTATTGTCTATAAAAATAGTGTTCATAGGCTCAATCAAAATATACATCAGTGTTTGAATACAATAATATCAATTTGGGCTAACCAATGCTGCCCCCGCTCTCTAAAGGTGATGGCCTATCTCTCCTCGCCCTAGATGGTCCTTCCTATGCTTGTGCCCTAGGTGGTGGTTGAGGTCACCTCATCAAACCCTCTACTTTGCCAATGCTAATAGTCCTCCTCAAATGTGACCTGCTTTGTGATTTTCTAGTTATATAGCTAGGATCCCTCTGCGGTGGTGGCATAAAACCATCATATAGATCTCTATAATATCAGGTCTCTTGACCTGCCCGATATAGCTTCTGCATTAGCTTTGTTGAAGGCCCACTCATAGTCTTAATGAAATTCACTGATCTCTTCTCCACCCACTGAGCTTTGATGACTTTTGTATCCCTCTCGATATTCAATTGTGCCACCTAAGATTGTAATGCCACAATCTACGCCTGCAACACAACAATCTTTACCTGAGTAGGATCTGACACAACCTTGACCCCCCCTCCTGAATGAGCACATCTTATACGACCTATTTGATAGAGACATCCTATAGCCCCTCCTCCTCCCGCACCTCCCCCTCCATAATTGATGGCAATCGTACTTGCAAAATCACTGGAAGACCTTTTCCTTTGCCTCTTCCTCCATCTCCACCTCCTCCATCATTTCCATCATCACCCTTGCCTCTCCCCTACTCCTCAATCGCCCTCTCCTAGCTTTCCCTTGTTGTTTCTATGGAATAGGTACCCCAAGATCGGTCAAAGGTGTCAGCCTGTGGGTAGAAAACCATGCATCATACTTTGGAATTGTACCTACATTTTCCACCTTTGGACCTACTCCCCATTGCATTGATTGGAGTCCATCAAACTCTTAGAAAGCAACCTAAGGATTGATCATCAGTCCCCACTGCCCCACCTCTCATGATCATTTAAAAAACATAGCCAATCCAATAGGAACATCCTATCACTCCTCAAACTACCACAAAACTCACAATGAAAGTTTCCTATCAATGATATGTTGTGGTTGGATTGTGCATTTAGATATTGTGTTTGCTTGTAGTATGAAAAATGTTTGACATAATCATCCCACAACTGACAGTGCTTGTAAAGCCTCCATGAAAACCCAACAAGCATATCTAACTCATGCCACCAATACATAAAATCACCCACATGACTCTGTGTGACTATACCACCATAGATATAAATATATGGTAGCCCAACTGTAACACCCCTCCATTTTGGATGTTTGGATCGGTAGTGTTTTCTTTGTAATGCTTGGTTCTGTTTATGTTGTGACTTTGGAACTTGGTTACTTTTGATCGCAATTGTTAAACAATGTGAATGTTATATGTTGATGTGATGGTATCTTATTTAGATGTTATCTTTATGGAATATTTTGGATTAACTTAGAAGATATTTGATTTAACAATGTTTTATGTTGTTGATCATATCATTGATGTTAGATGCGTCAGTTAGTGATATTGTATTGGTGAAGGGGATGGGATTGTATCACTCGCTTGCGAGTGCCCTACGATTCTGAGATTTCCTCTTCACGGTGTGTTTGATCACATTATATATCTATGCATGTTCGATGTACTCTTTGTTCACAGGTTGACAGGTACATGACATCGACTCCACCTAGTTCACAGGTTTGAGTGTGTCCATTGACCAACGAAAATCGATTGGGAGATAGTAGCTAGGTTTTCCATTTCAAGTCGTCACCCTACTCATAGTGTGTCGTCGGGTTGTTGTCGAGTTAGTTGTTTTAATTTGGTCCATTTCACCTTGAGTATTTATTTAATTTCATATTATAAAGGTTATTAAATGGCGGGTGTAGTGAAAATGATGTTTAACTGTATCTAGTTGCAATGTTGAAATGTTACTTATTTCTTTGATTAATATGATTTAATTAATAAAATTAGATTTAATTTATTGATTAATTAGGTTAATGGGGTTAAATTAATTAAAATAGTTGTTTTGGCATTATTGGATATTAAGATTTAATTAAAATAAAAGTAGAAATCATGTTTGGATAGTTGGAGTTAAATTAAAATAAATAAATAAAAAATGAAAATGTGTTTTAATTTCACTTTTTGAAATTATAGATTAAAGTAAATTCTGTGCAAAATTTGTATTCTTTTGTTTAAAAGAATTTTGAAAATGCATGAGATTGGAATTAGAAAGTAAAATTGTTTTAAATTTTTTTAAAAATGGAAATATCTCCAAATTGTTCAATAAATTTAGTTGGTGGGGATATTTTAGGGGTTTGACCAATTTGGGGAAAAACTCTATTTTAGAAAATAGAATTTCATATAATTTCAGATTTGCAATTTGGGGAAGGAGGTTTTTTGGCTATGGCTTTGCTTGGATTTGTGAAGGAGATTGAAATTCTTGCTTGAGCTAGATTCAAAAGAGGAATTGAAAACACCATTGTTAAAGTCTTCAAGCTTTGGAGAAAAACCAGGTTCCCTCTTTTATTTTATTTTGTTACTTTCATTTTGGAAATGAGTTTCAATCTATGTTATGTTGTTTGGAAATCTTTGAAATGATGTTTGAATTCAATAGAAAACCCATGTCAATTGGTTCTATACTTTTAAACTCTGTTGAAATTTTGAAAATGAAATCAAACAAGAATTCAAACAATGGTTAAATAGAAAGAAAACCAGAAGAAATTGGCATTTCAAACTGAGATTTAAACCCAACTGTTGCATTGCCAATTTGTTATTTTATTACAAAATTTTGTTTTGCAATTGCACAATTTGGCTAGAAATGGAGATTTTGGGTTTATGTATATATACTGTGCTTGCATATATTTATTTATTTTTCTGGTAAATAAACCCCGTTCTTTTTGCCAAGTGAAGTTCACTGTCTGTATTTTTGTGGGGAGTTTATTATTTTATTTTAAAAAATGTAAATAAAATAAATTTTATTGTTTTTGTTGTGGTGGGGAGGCAGGGGAGCCAGCCCCACCACCGCCCAGCCCAAAGGGAGGTGGACTATGTGCTCTGCACATAGGATGCGCCCCATGGGGTAGGCGGACTGTGTGCTTAGCACACAGGCCGCCGCCGGTGGTTAGGGCTTGCGTGCCTTTCCTTAGGGTTCGCCCTTTGTTTTTTTTTATTATTTAAATTTTATTTAAATTCATTTTTTTTATTATTTGTTAACATTAATTTATATTATATATATATTTTATATTATATATATATATTTTATAATATATATATATATATTATATTTTATAATATTTACATATTATAAATATATAATATATATAAATATATTATATTTATATATACAATATACTTTAATTTAAATAAATAATTTATTTTATTATTTAAAATGTATTATATATATATATATATATATTTGAAATATATATATAATATATTTATGTTAATTACTGAGGGATTAAATCGAATTAGTTGGATTATAAAAGAATTTAAATATCTAAAATAGGAAAGTTAAAATGGTTATTTCATTATTATAGTTGAAATGAAATTGATGTTTAATCAAACGCTTTTATTTAAAAAGATTGATTTTTTTTTTTAATCATTTAGTATGATTGAGCAAATGAAATTAGACTATCATTTTAAGTTCCTTAATGCTGCAATGAAGTTTATTACTTGTGGGTATATGCTAGTAATGTTAAATAATTAATTGGCTACATGCATTATGTCGATGTTTGGCTTGGGTTTAGGAAACCCTAACATTAGTTTATTGAGTTGCCTGAATTGCTTTCTAAGTGAAGTTTTTGTTCATTCTCTATGTTGGGCAACTGAGTTAATTGTTTATGTAAGTCTTCCAGAAGGGGTTTTTAATTCTTTGGGGTTGTCATAGTATGTTGCCAACCTCTGTTTTTCCTTGGGAAGTGTGTATAGTGGTATCTTGTTGTCTTACCCAGTTTTCTCGAATGGGGATGGTTTGTGCCTTCTTGGGATTAGGAGAGGGTTATGTGGTTTGTGCCTCCTTTGGAAGGAGTGGGTTTTGTATTTTGGTTCCCTCCAGTGTTTGGAGAGGGTTTTGACCTTGTTGCCTCTAGTGTTTGGAGAGGGTTTTGACCTTTGTTTCCTCCAGTGTTTGGATTGAGTTTCCTTTGTTCGTTGCCTCCTTGGATTGGAGAGGTCATCTTATCTAGTTTACCCATTGGATTGTGGTTTTGTACCGTGTGTGTTGTCGGTAGGAGAGTGGTTCTTTGTGGGGGTCCGACACACAAAGGGGCGCCAGGGTAACTCACTTAGGGTTTAAGTAAGTGATAACTTAAAAATAACTAATGAAAAGCTCTCAAACTAATTAAGATAATTAATGCCTCTCTCATAACTCATTCGCTTTTAAGGTTTGAGATGAGACGAGAAGCACAGTTGGTATGAGGGTTCGATGGCTGGTAGAGTTGAGCCAGGATAACCCAAGATGTGGGTTCAGTTGTCTAAGATAGTTGAGCCTGGGTAACTCATAGCAAATGTCATGTGACACTCTCTCTATGTCAACCAGAAGTCAGTTTGTTGTACTGCGTAATTGATCCTTGTTCTCTGGAAGCATTGTAACCATTGTGTTAAGTGATAATGTGGTTGTAGTTAATTTAGTTCAGTTATGTTTTAGTTTGTGCCTAGTGGTAGATGGTCTTGTGTAGGAATTCCGGGTTACTATCTCCTAGCACGGGGGGTGAGCCTTTGGGTATCACACGGTTGGGTGGAACATGCACCTTAATCCGTTGGGTTGTCTTCTTGTTCGTGTGGACGAGATTTCCAGTTGGAGAGCTCGTGGGATCCAATTTCTCTTCTTGCTGTATTCTTTCTGAAATTATTGTAATTCTTTTACCCCTCATTTGTTATCGAGGTGGAATTTGTAATATCTAATCATACTTATTGGATTCATCTCATTCGGGGAATGAGTGTTGTAACCTTATTGCTATGTGATCGTTATTGAAATCATGTGGTACTTCATATTCTTTGATGTAAATTATCATGTATGGAATGTATGTGCATTAATTTGTTAAACAATTAAATGTTATGGTTATAATTCATGTTTCTTGTTTGGGTTTAAGTAACTCAGTCTCGTAACCTTAGGGGATTGGTTGGCAATGGTTAGTGAACTTGCATGTTAATTGTTCTTTAAAAAAAAAAAATAGTTCATTTGTGTAGTAAATTGCAACTTCCCCTAGGGTTGCGTGGCAGGGCGTTACACCAACAAGTAGATCTCTATCAGTCACAGGTCGAGAAACTGTAATATGCTCCCATGCCCAAACGTGTAGGAATGTAACACCACAACCAATAGAACATGCACCCCTATAAGCTACATCATGCAACTGAAAGTAGAGCATCACCAATATGCAAGATCCCTATGCATAAATTGTACCATGTCCCAACACACCCTCTAACACTCATCCCCATTTGATTGGGAACCTATGCCCTTTCCTATTAGGAACCAAGATACCATCTACAACATTGTATATAACCACAATGAACCTCTCATAGTGGTCTACTAATGTATCCCAATAGATCTCATACTCCTCAATGTCGAGGTCCTCTGTCTCAAAATATCTAACCATCATTGCTTACCCAAAATATGGGTCATAAACCACCTTCTTGCCATGAATATGAATACAAAGGATACATAACACCATATATCCTCGAGGGTTACTGTCGCCTCACCAGTGGGTAAATGAAATGATCTAGTCTTAGAGTACCACCTCTCCACCAATGTTGTAATCAGGCCCTTGTGACCCCTAATATTGGCCATAAAGGTGATGCAATACAATCCAAGTGCATAAATAATAGTCCTCTCATCCATATCTACATGGTGTTACAGAGCTAAAGAAGTTGGCCGACTCTTGTGTGTATATAGCGACAACAATCTCTCCTACATTCAAACAACACATTAAGTCAATCATAACCTCTATCTAAACCTAATTGACCAATTAAACCCAAAATTTTCTAACATAGAGTGCCTTTTTAACATTGACAGCCAATTGCATCGCTAAATTTGTTAAATGTGTCATTTTAATCACATGCGTCATGTAATTCAATTGCGGTGCTAAAAAGTAATTGTGTTGTTATTTATGTCATATGCGTTGTATAAATCAATTGTGTTATGCAAACCAATTGCAACTCAGAAATTACTTGCGATACCAAAAAAAATGCATCGTGCAATTCTATTGCATCACACAATCTGACATTGTGTCACTCACGATGACAATTGCAGTGCATATTTTATAGGTCGTAATTATTGCTCTATTTTTGAGCCCTAAATCTACATAAAAATTTAACATAATTTCAAATACGAAATAGGATACATACCATGTCTCTTGCTCCTACTAGTCATCTATATGTTCACACTTGTGCCACTCAGTGACTACTCTCTAGAATGTTCACCATAGCTTTGCAATAGGTCTCATTAAGCTCACTACAGTCCTCTAAAAATTTCAAAAGCAATGAACACAAATGAGGATATTTTTCCACAAATGGCCTATATATAGGGCTATGGTGCACTAATGGGCCCTCATTTTGCACTACCTACACTAGCCATGTCATCCTATTGCTACAACTGTTGATCTAATTCCCCTACAATTATATTTTTTTGTTGTCTACACACCTAAACACATCAAATCAACTTGTCGATAAATTGGCTCCTTTTCTAGAATTTTCACCAAATTTATTGAGGGGGTACCACACTATCATGTTGCCATCGGGGCACACTAGGGCAGGTCCTACACAAAAAAATTCTTATTTTTCTTTGAAACAATGCTAAAAATCGCATTGTTTCAAAGAGGGACAAAGTATAAACACTAAAAATTGTCCTAGCCTACAAGCGGAATTTTTACACTAATTTTCATCTTATCCATATAATTAAATAATTTTCAATTATTTAATTTTATTGATTTAGCATTCTACTATTAATTAAATAATTTTGTATTATTTAATTAATTTACATTATAATTATTCTTCCTTGATTAATTAAATAAAATTTAATTATTTAATAACATCACTAGTTATCCCTATTCTTGTAAATTAATTAAATAAATTATTATTATTTATTTAAAAATATATTATCCATTAATTTATCAACATTATCCATTCTAAAAAATAAATAAAATTATTTATTTTGTGTGTGCCATTATTAATTAATTTAATTGACTATTAATTCCATGCAATTCCACCTTGCCCCTTGAATGAGATTTACTTTTAGTCCACTAATCAATCACACATATCTTCTAATCAGTTAACAATCCAATCAAACCTCTTAACTAAATCATGTAATGAATTGACTGATCCATACACTCGATTCACCAAATCATACATCTAGTTAACAATTGATCTAATCCTCTCATTAATTCTCCATCATTGATATTTTTAGTCCTTCCTAAATCTTGACCATCCACCAAACCTGCATCTTCTATAAAATGAACCTTCATCCTCATTTACAATCGAAGCACAATCTTCAAAAAATTTCTATCACATCCATTTGAGCTTATGAATTCACATACAAATCTGAGAGCCACAATACCTTGCAAAGAAAAATTGAGGAAAATAGATAAAATTTGATATTTGATCTGAGAAAGGTATAACAATTGATAATTAATTTTCACATTTCTTGTATTTATTGGTTCTTCATTGATAGATTGGAATTAGTTTGCTTGAATCATATGGTTTTCGTGGTTTCCATTCATGGTTTAAGTTATTTTCCTAATTTTTGGTCATACAAGTTGAATTGAATTCTAAATTCTATCTTAACTCTTCTTATTTAATGATCTGGATTCAAATCCTTCTCTCAAACATTTTCATGGAATGGATAATTGAACAATATATCTTATCGATTTTTATACAAAAAAATTGTAGAGAAAACTACATTCCTTGAAATATGTGGTGTGGATACACACCTTTAAAGACACAAAAAATAGATAATAAAAATATCATCCAAAGTGTAGCTACAAGTGTCATGGGAAAAATATTATACCACTGGTGATCCAGCTCAAACTGTAGAAAAGATAATTTAGATAGAAGTGTCATGAGACATTATCACAAGTGTAGCTAATGATAGTTAACAAATCAACATAAATTAAATTAGTTTAAATAATGATAGTTAGGAATGAATACTTGAAATTTACAAAATTAAAATTAGATGATAGCGAACTTATCTATATGAATTATACATATTAAAGAAATATTTTAAGGGAAATAGTTACATCATGCGACTTCTTGGGTGATGTGTGAGAAAGCTAGAAATTCCTAGATAGAGAGTTCCTTTAGATGACCTAAACCTAGGTCTCTAGCCCACACATTAAGAGACTTTCCTATAAAACAGATCTCAAAGATGAATCCTCTTTAGCCAAGTTGGGTTAGCTTTACAAATGAAATAAGTCTTATCCAATTTAGTAGGACTCAAATATTATTAGGTGTGTTCAATAGCTGTCATTTCATGATGTCAACCAAACTCAACCATAAGGATAATTTTACATAAATTTCTTGAAGTAACTAAAAGAGGTTTTTCCAAACATATGGACATGTCCATGTTATGGACTAGGACTTAGATATCTAGTGGAGGATATTCATATTTTGTAGCCATATGTTATGTAAACAAAGATTATTTTGGGCTCACCACATGGTTAAATTGTGCATGCTTTGGAGGCCCACAACTTTTGAATATGCCAAAGGTCAAGATTCTAAGGAAGTGGTTTAGATGATCTTTTTATCAGAAACTTATGCCTGTGCATCAAGAATTTTCAAACAATGGAAAATAAAAAGCCTTTAGCTCTTGAAAATAGGTAATTAATCTTAATAATTTCAAGACATCAACCTTTAAGAAGTCCTAAAATTAAAAGTCTGATATAACAAAACCCTTATACACAAAGAACAATTAGAGTGATATAGCTAAGCCCATTACCTCAAAGACAAAAATATGAGACGTCATAAAATAGTAAGATTGACACACCAAAGTTCTAGCCTCATATAAAACCTAAATTCATTTTTATTTAAAACATACGTTACATACAATATTTACCATTATTTAAATTGATTTCTAATGCAGGTTCATGAACTTTAGTGTTAAGGTTTTATAGTTAGTTTATACTTTTATAGTTTGGGAGTTAGGTTTTATAGTTGGTTTATAGTTTAATGGTTTAGGAATTAAGATTTCTCTAAGCACTTAAAAGTTTAAACTTCTTAACCCTTGAAAAAAAATGAGAACCATTTAAGTCCATAGAGACAACACCTAAAGAAGCTATAATTTCTTACCTTACACCCTTAATAATATAAGGGAAATATTTCTTTAAAGTTGAAAGAAAAAATGATCTCATCCATATTTAAGATGTGAACAACTAATAAGGATAAATCATTTCTTTCTCGAGAACATGTTTGAGTTGTCTCTTAGCAATAAAGGCCAAACAAGCTTCATCAACAAAACAAATCCTACCATGTAAATCCTTTAAAATTTTCTAACCCTCAAAATATGCTTGGTATGGAGTAACAAGAATCGTAACACTAAAACCAATAACAATAAGACCAAACTCGCATTGGAGATGCATTTGTATAAAAAAGAACATCTAAAGAAGGTTGAAAGACCTTTGAAACCAAACCAATGGGAAGAGAGGATGAAAAGTAGGCATGACCATCCTCAAACAAGTCAAATATTGATGAAATCAAAGAAACACTATTAAGCTTTGAAGAAACATAATAAATATGAGTGAACTTTACTGTCACCTCAATATATTCCCAACACATATCCATATTCACTACTACATACCCAATATAAATCTATTACAATACAACTAGATTCAATCCTAAAACTGAATAGATTTAGCATGTAATACTTAGAAAATTTATTACTTAAAGCACCCCCTCTCCATGAGAAGATTAAATTTTCTTCCATTTATGCAGTCTTATAATAACTCAAAATTTTAGAGATTTTTTTATTTTGAGTTAATAATCCTATGACTTATTTCAACGTGTAATCAAACAACAAACTTGAAAAATAATATTATATAAATCTACCCCCCCTTTCCACCTAAAATGAAGGTTTAATATCCTACACAACTATTTCACCATTCCGAGTCATACAAAACTACCTACCTTTAGTGACATCCATAATTTTGGACTGAATGAGTTTCCTCCATGGGACCCATTTATGCCTATTTGAACACATTGTCTTGTGATGAGGGAATTTTTTTTTAATGTCATTTGTACAATATTTTTCCCATTCAAAGAAGTAAATTTGACATCATAGATGTTCAATAAAATAAATTCAGGTTGATGTGATATGTCTATAGTAGGTATTATTTTTCTATAATCCAAAAAATACTTATAATCAATCTCAAAAGCTCTTAAAACACTAGACCTACATTAGGTATGAATCAATCAATGTCAATCTTATCTTAAAAAGTATAGATTTGGAAAAACCAATGTTGATTTGATTTGGTAAGAATGAATTCCAAGCATCCATTTATTTTGAAAAAAAAAAAATATTGGACATTATTATCTTCATTTGGCTTTATTACCATGATATTTTAGATCATATAGGAAATATTGAATGTTTTCTTGTTCACTGGTCTATTTTATATTTCCATGTTATTATTGTTATAATTATAATAAGTTCTCTATTTTGGTGCTACATTTTAACAAGGGTCAAATAAGACATGTAGGCCACAAATTTATACTTTTAATGGAGAAAATAAACAAAGAACCATATCTCACAGTGAAGAGAGAAAAATTAGAACACTGTTAAGATACAAAAAAATTAATCCAAGATGGGCTATTAATTTTGTACAGCCGACAGAAGAAACCTATAGATGTTAACTATTTAACTAGGAAAAAAAGAAAATAAAATGAAACCTCAAAATATACACACGAAGATAAATAGGATAAGTGTAATGCCCATAATTTACACTAGGGAAAAAACACTACTAACAGTTTTTTTTTTAACAATATTACAAAAAACACCAACATTTAATTCCCATGCATGTGCATGGATAATGAATTGCACAATTAAATAGCATCTCTTGCGCAACATCATCTTCGACATGCTGCTCTAGAGTAGGGTAAGGAAATGAAAACGGTTCAAGGTTGACTCCGAACATAAGACTTATTAGGATAGTTGATGTTCACTTTTACATAATAGGTAATGTCCATATTAGACCACCATAATACGAGTTCTCATATGGGAAAATCATGTAAAAATCATCAATTTGATTTACTATTAATCCTATGGATTAATTGATGGAACATTATTTATCTTGTTCACTCTACCCATTTTAAACCACTTAGACAAAGTTGCTAAAATCTACATTGACATTTAGAATCAAAATTCAAATACGAAAATAACTAAGATATTTATAATTTACTCTAAATTTAAAAGTTTAAAATTTATTTTTAATTACTATTAATTTATTTATTCACTTAACCTCTTTTATATATATAATAACCTCTTTTATATATATAATAAGTAATTTTATTTCATTTTCTAAAAACTATAAGATTGAGAAATAGCATATACAAATGATAATATATTAATTCCTTACATTTACTTATTATTAGTTAGCTTTAAAATTTGGAAGGGTGGGGGTGAGGACTTTGATTTAAAATAGTAATCTCCTTTTAACAAAAGTATGGTGGAATAGACCAAATCTTTTCCTTAAAGCTTACTCCTATTTTTAAATTAGTATAATCCCCATCTAGGGAGTGGGGATATATTCCCCTCTTCTCTTTTTCAACAAATATGGAGATTTATTTTAAAGTTTCACTCACTTAAAAAGCTCATAAGTTAAGGAACATGTAAGCTTAACCATTTTCCCACGTGTGACATGTCTTGATTTAAAAAAGTCTACAAAATTGTGCAAGGTGAAGAAAAGCACCCTAAGAAAATAATAAAATGAAATTAAAGGAAAGAAGACATACACTCACGTAAGAGGAAGAGGGAGAACGCCGCCATATATATAAGATGATTTTAGGAAAAGTTCTTAAAAATCTCTATTTCACGCCGCTTCAAAGAATGCAACAAATGCTAAAATATTAATAAAGTATGCACCACAGTCTTCATTTTAGAACGGTGTCAACAAGGTAAGTTTAGTTTTGAAAATATGGCATTAAAGATTCTCTCACTCAAAACACTACAGTTTCCCTCAACCGCGACTGTCTTAACGGTGGCTAATAATATTAATATGTTCCTAGGTAATGTGAGGCATCACAAGTAACTTCTCAGTGCAGGGATGTTCGTTCTTTTTACGAGAATATGTACAGTACGATTTTCATGGTCCAAGCGAGTCCAATAATTTTTTTTTTCTGTACCTACAGCCCGCGGGCTTTCTCGACTATCGTAAAAACAAACGCATAAACTGTGGGTCTCCAATTTACCTCCTATGTCAATTTTCAAAAGCATGTTTGGTGCATAGTAGTCCACGTCCATGCCTGCGGTTAGTTAATGAATTTTTCAGGTTTTCAGATATTTTATTCTTGTCTTCCCTTCAAGACTATTAAATGCTGGACAACTTGACCACACTCTACAATGCCAACGAATGAAGCGGATCCACTTTCTGGTCGAGGATATCCGCGTCTCTTCCCATTGGGTTCTACAGATGCCTAGAGGTCTCCCAAGCTTATAACCAGAGGCTCGTACAGGTAGACTCCACCTTATGGATTTCGACCTAAGGGTCTTGAGGGAAGTAAAAATAAAATAAAAATAAAGATAAAGGAAGAATGTAAGCATAGAAACATACAACCCTGAGTATTCCAAGTTGGGGCAATCTTTAACAATCTTTCTCTTCTCTGGAAACGAAGGAAATCCACTCTACTATGCTTAGCTCAACTTAGGCTATGGATTAACTATCAAACTCAGATAACTCTAACATGCAGGAGCATCAAGATCACAGAAACTAGGATGTCGACTAGCTTACAGTTGGCCTATGATTGTGCAACACAATATTAAGCGAAATGCTTTCGGTATGGAGAGGTTTTATGAGTATCAGTGACCCTTTGAGGTTTGCTTAATGGGCTGCCATAGCATGACGATTTCCTGCTACCCACTGGGTAAACATTTTATTCTATTTCATATTGATCCATTCCTTTAGATTTACTCTGCCTTTATTTATTTTATTTTCCCAAAGGTATGACAAGCAACGTGCAGGTTGGTGTAGAGGAGAATGGAGTCCAACAAACTACCTACTCATTTTGTTGCAAGGTAAAGTGCGGAAATAAGAGATTTTCTAATGAACACGGGAATAGATGTGTATAACCACTATCCTAACAGTCCATCTCTTTATTGCCCAGCCTAATTTATTTCATTGTTCAGGAAGGCTCCAACATTTGATCTATTTTCTTAGAAGGCTATATGCAAAAGCAACACATTTATAAACATAACTCTAAAACAGTTATAGCTAGGCTCAATACTGCACAACTGAGTACATATGAAATTAAACATTTATTAAAATATGTGTATACAAAACATGAAACTAAAAAGGAAATCAGACAAACATAGTCTTCTTTCAAATCACATTTATTTATTTGAAAACAAAGAGACATATATATAAAGTTTTTATTACAAAATAACTTGTATTGAAAGATCAGGGAGAAGAATGCACAATCTATATTAAAATTTTCTTTGCTGTATTATTTCCAAAACCAGTAAATATACAAATGAAGTTCTTCTATGTTATTTTAATTCTGAAAACAATTCATATACATATGAAGCTTCACAAATGAGCAATACAACTTTTTTTTTTTCTTCAGCATGATGACTACATAATTCCTTTCTTTCTTTACAGACATTCCCTATTCCAAGATGAAAAAGAAAAAAAAAATTTATCTACAATATATGTAAGCAAAGTAACTTCAACATACAAAGTTTACATGAGTTTCCCCTTTTCTTTCTTCTTTCAAAACATAATAAAAGTTGCTTTCTCAAAAATAAAATATACATTTCTTTCTTTCATATAGCAAAGGAAATTTTCTCTTCTCACACATGGAAGATATTTATTTGCAACATACATAACTAGATTGACATCAACATACAAGACATAAGACTCTCTTTCTTTTCTTTCTCATTAAATCCATATCAAACCCAACACTCTACCAAGGTGATTTACACATAGACTCTTTACAATAGTCTTTCAGGGCTATAACATTCAACTTCAATAGGGCAGATTTACTTTAACATAGTAACACTATCTTTATCCAAAAGAAACATAGCTATTCCAAGAGTTTCCTAGCTCCTTCCAATATGCAAAAATACACACAAAATTTTTCTCTAGATGCCAATGGGAAGCTCACCTCCCAACCTTTGGTTGGAAAACCAACCACCCCTGAGCTAGGAGGCAACTTGGGAACTAAGTACATTCATGCAATTCAAATTCATTTTTAACACAAAATATACACACCCACCCAAGGGGATTTTCACACAACAAAAAGTTCATTATGAACCCAAAACGGGGAATGGAGGGTGGACTACACACTCCAATTTGGGGACTCAAAAGCAAAAACCATGGATAACAATCACCAAGTTTCTTTTTCAACCCTTCATTACAACCCTTTCTTCTCATTTCTTTATTCACTCCAACCATCCTTCACATTTCACAAAACATATGGGTCTCATGTACCCCTCTTATTAACCTTTCCTTTTAAAGGAGGAATAACTTGTCCCCATGGAGGTTCCTACTCCAACCATCCCCAAACTTGGGATGCTCTACCCAAATTTGGGTGAGTCTATCCCATTACAACCTTTTTTTCCAACAACACCAACAACAAAAAAAAAACAAAACTTAAAGGAAATAATTTTAAACACACAATTACATGTACATAGCATGCAAATTTAAAAACATAAGAAGAAAAAAGGGTGAGATGATCCTACTTCAATCCAAGCTTTGGAAGGAAGTGATGAGGATGAACACAACTCCTCCTCCAAGCTTGCTTTCTAATCTCCTAAGCCAAATCCAAGAGCCCCAAAAATACAACCCCAAACAAAACAAAAATGTCAAAGAGAATCCCCAAAACCCTTGTTCTTAGTTTTCCATAGAATTCAAGTTTGAATTTCTTTTGAATGGGGAAGTGACACTTGTCACTCACCCATTAACCCTTCCAAGCACACTTACCCATGTGTGGGGACTTGGGATACTTCCAAGACAACTTGGAGAAGTGGGAATGGAAAGGGACTAGTCCCCATCCCACTTCCCAAAACCTTATTTTTGTCAAACCTCTTTAAGGGCCTTAAAAAATATGTCCAATCATGAAACAAACTCAAAAATTTAAGTTGAAAAGGTACCTAATCCATAGGTATTTGACTTAAGGACCTTAAATCCATAAAAACACTTTAAAAACTTAACTTTTCAACCCCCAAAGAGTGCCATAAAGGTTAAATCCGAGTTTTTCCACTTGGGTGGACAACTCACCATATAGATGGATTGACATGGCAATAAAAATCAATTTACAAACATTCACAAACAACATCACGAATAAAAAAATTACATAATGAAACTATAGTCTAGGCCATATGGACCAGATAGCTCGGTTTCATTGGTTAATTTAATCGAGGTTCCCAGAGGTTGCCTCCAATTTCTATTGGCCATGAAAAGTGTACTTGCACACTTGATGCACACGCTAATCCATCCAATAAATCATATATCAAAACATTTGAATCACCATTTCATATATATACACAAGTTTCCATCCAAATAAATAATACATCAAAACAATTGAATCGTCAGTGCATATAATCAAGTTTCATAATTTCACATAGCATATATTGTAATACCCCTCGTGTTGTTGTTTGGACTTGATACTTTCTTTGGTTTTGTTTGACACTTTGAGACTTTGATAGTCACTGTTTGTTGGTTGGATTGGTTGACTGGATAGTTTAGACTGCTTGATGATTATGCTAATTTATGTGATGACATGGATACGATGATATGACATTATGGTTACATTTGTTTAGTAACGTTTTAAATGGATGTAGTAATATATTGTGATGTAGTAGACTAGTAATTACTTCATGTGGATATGATGTGATCAGTATAGTTAATAATGCTATGTTTATATTTGTTGTCATAGTTGTTATTATGGTGAGGGGACAGTGAAGCACCACTCCTTCGTGAGCGCCCTGCTACGTTGTGAATCCTTCTCACGATGTGATGTATTTGATTATATATATGTTGTACACAACCTTGTTTGTATGCAAGAATTGCAGGAACAAAGTTTCAATTCCACCTATTTTTGGCAGGACAGGGCGAGCATTAAATTATCCCATTGGGCATGATGTTGAAACAGAGATGACAAGGAAGTCACCCCGTCCCAAGTCTGTCAACCCATCATGTGCTTAGTGGTATTGTGCGTCTTTGACTTTGGTCATTTCTGCATTATATGATAGTTGTCTTTTATGAGTGTATTTATGCTATTTATTTAATGTTGGTGTTGTTATGCATTGGGTGGATTAATAGTATGATGTAATTTAAATAATTAAATAATTAAAAATAAATGTTATTAGTAATAACTTAATTAAAATTTAAAACTATTAAATTAAAAGTATTAAATGAAAAGTTATATAATTAATTAAAGATAAATAATTGATAGTGTAAATAATATTATTTAAAAATTGTCATTTGGATAATTTAATGAAAATAGCAAGTTGAGAATATTTAAGAGAATAAAATATTTAAATGTTTTTAAATGTGACAACTATAAGAGGAAAATTAGTAAAATAGAAATTAAAATTAAAGATTTCAGTTTGAATAGAAAAAAATCAAGAGAAGAATAAAAATGACCAATGAATGTTCAGATTTTTGTTGAAAACTGATGAAAAATAGAAAATTGCCTTTTCATTTTGATTTTTGGGGTTTTAAAAAATGGAAAAAGATATTTTATTTAATAAGGAAAAATAAGAAGTTTTATTTTCACGGGAAAATTTTATAGAAGCTTAAAAAATATTTAGTTCTGTAAAAAATTTCATGCTCTCTCTTTGTCTCTGAAAAAAGGCCATTTTGAATAGAAAATTAGATGGAAGGAATTTCGTGAAGCAGTGCTGTAGAAGGAAAGAGTGAATTTTGAAGAGCCATGTGGGAATCAAAGGAAGACTTCATCAAATCCTCTGCAAGCACGGGACTCCAAGTTTCCATTCTATTTTTCTTTCAAAATCAGTAAAAATAAATATGTTGTTGGTAAAAGAATATTCAATTGGGGTTTTAGCATAAATTGCTCTTATCAAAGGAATTTTTTTTTTTTATATATATATGTATATATATTTTATAAATATATTATGTAATCCTACATTTCTGGATTAATTATACAGATGTAGATATATATACAAACATATATATATTTATATTTATATATATTATTATATATAAATATACATATATATATATATATTTATATTTTATTAAATCTATGGACAAATTGAAATTCTTCGGCTAATTGCTTAAACTGAGGCATTGGCTTTGTGCATGATAAAGGGTTGAGGGAGGGACGGTTGGGCCGTACCCTTCCCTCTCCCCTGGTCGGCCACCGTGGGTTACACATAACAGTCCACAGATCATTGTGCGCAATAGTCTCATGGACTGTTGTGTGCAACAACCTTATGGGCTGCTATGCGCAATCCAACTAGGCTGTGTATTGTGGGTTTTATTATTAAATTCATTTTATTTATTTATATTTAATATATACATATATATTATATAATGTGGGAATATTTAATTATGCTACTTAGAATTATTTAATAAAAGGAAAACAAATAAAATATATAGGTATATATGTTTACATATATATATATATACATAAGATTTAATATTTTGAAATGTATATATATATATATGAAAAAAAAATTATATATATATATATATATATATTGTTTTATTTTGTGATTTTGAATTTATATGTGACTGTAATTTATTAATGGAACAAGGGCAAACTATATAACAAAATTATTATAAAAAATTTATTTTAAAATTATTTCATTGAAAAAGGGATTAAGTCATATTCATTAATTGTGAATGAAATAAAATGAATTGTTGTATTTTATGTTTTTTTTGTAATAACAATGTGTGGAAATTATAATGTTAACTTGTATTTTGGATTCTTGTAAATTTGATTTGGCTTCTTTATTATCGTTGTATTATTGTTTTGGCTTTAACCGATGTGGGAACCCAGTATGCCTTAGGAACCCACTTAGGGATGTTGTGAACTTTAGTCTTCCAGAGGCTTGAGACAAGTGTTAGTTGATGTTTTATCTTTCATTTACTCTAACTGTGGCAACTTGTTTGGCATCATTGTTTTGAAAAGGGTTGTATTGGATTTTATTGAGAATTTGGTTATGTGATTTTGGCGAGATGGGTAATGCCTCACATGTATTCAGTTGAGATTTAATGTTTTGTTCTATGTTGGTACAAACCTTGGTTTTGGTTATGTTTTGTGTCTCTATAGAGAGTGGCTCTTCGTGGGGGTCGGTGCCTCAAATAGGAAGAAGGGCCAGGATAACCCATGCAAAAGTTAGATTAAAAAGTGAAAACTTAATTAAAGAATTTAGGGGGATGGGTAGTAATAACATTGATAAGATAATTATGGATACCTCGTCTTCCATTAGGGATTTCACAGACTAATGGTGGACTGAGAAGGCCGTGGTTGGCAAGGTCATTACCTCGTCCTCATGAGAGGTTAACGGCTCCGCATGAGTTACCCTATGGGGCCAACGCCTCAAGTAGGAGGAAGGGCTAGGATAACCATAGATGGGGGTTGGCGCCTCAGGTAGCCTGGATCAACCGATGCCTTGAGGAAGGGCTAGGATAACCCATGTAGGACTATGCGATGACACTCTCCACTAGTTGCCCTTATGCTTTGTTTTCTTGCTTTCCTCTGGAAGTGGTTTATGGTTGTTTCCTTTTGATTTATTGATGATGTGTTTAAAGGTTTTGTGTTGTTGTGGTTGGTTTCTTGGATGTTGTTTGTTTATGATCTATGTACTCTCATGTTATTGTTACTGGAGTTATTGTTATTAAAGTCTATTCTTGTTGTCATCTCTGAGCATGGGGGGTGAGTTTTTCTAAAACCCACGTGGTCGGGTGGAACTTGCTCTACACCCCGTTGGGTTCCCCATTAGCGTTCGTTCTACACAGTATCATCTAGTCAGAGCTTGTACTAGATGTTCACAATGTATTTCAATTATTTTTTGTATTAATGTATCTTTCCCACATGTATGGGAAATTATGATGTAACTCATGTATATGAACCCTGTAATGCATTAAAAGTTGATGTAATGTAAATACACCTTGGTAATCGTTTATGACCTATGAGATTTATTATGGTTTTGTACGATGTGATGTATTTATATTTATGCATATGTATGTATGGATGTTTAGTGGAGTTAATCTTGTTTATTATGGTTATCATTTGCAATGGTCTAATGTAATGACTATGATGGATGTAAAATTTAGTTAAGTTATTTGGCTTTATGTTTATCTTTCGTTATGGGTTGGTTTTAAGCGATGTGACCTCGTGTGCCCCAAAGGACTTAGATGTTTGGAATTGTATCATGCAATGTAATAATGTATAATGGTATGATGTATGACTACTTAATATGTTTACTTTGTCTTTTAAAAAAAAAAAAAATATGTGCTTAGTAGTTGTCCTTTGGGGTTTGCACGATGGGCATTACAACTTGGTATCAGAGCCAAGGTTACAAACGTTGGGTTCTCTAGGTAGTTTAAGTCGATTAGGAAACCTTTGCATTTAACTCTTGAGCTCACTTGTACCCCTATCTTGTTGTGAAAAAACATTCCTCGAGGTAGAGGACGTGGCAGAGGAAGAGGCCGGGGTGCTGGTCGTAGAGAAAACAAGAAAATTTTATCATCTCCAAGCTCTCATGATTCAAAATAGGATGAACATCGAAGCTCTCAAAATAATCCAGGGGACAGAGATCAAAACTAGGGACAACCAAACTTAGGAGGTGGACAGTTGCAACACCTTCTTGAGGAGATTCTTGTTCGGTTGGGACCCAGGCCAGAGGAGCAGTGGGTTGAGAGAGAAAGGAAAAGGTCGCCGAGGTGGAGGGAAATAATGGAAAATCATGATGCAATGCTAGCTGGTCATATGAGGGACTTGCTAAGAGCACACCCGCCTACGTTTGATGGTACTGGAGGAGGTTTGGAAGCAGAAACATGGTTAATCAATTTGGATCAATGCTTTGTGATGCATCCCTATAGTAGCAATACCAAAGCTCGGTGCACAATCATGCATCTGTGAGGCTTCGCATCCACTTGGTGGCGGCTGGAAGAGCAAAAGTTACATCTAGATATCAGCGTGGTCACATGGGAGCTATTTATGGACAGGTTTAGGGCTCGCTTCCTTTTAGATCATTAGAGGCAACACAGGGCAGATGAGTTTCATGACCTTAAGAAAATGTTGATGTCCGTTGAACAGTATGAGCGGCAATTCTATGAATTGAAGCAATATGCAAGAATCAACCATGATGAGGGGATGTTAGTTCAACATTTCGTTCCGGGCTTAAATGCCAAAATTAGTGGTGGCGTGTGAGTCTTCGAACTAAAGACAATAGAAGTTGTTGTTGAAAAGGCTTGGTTGGTAGAAGAAAATTTGGTTATGGCCTTGGGTGGTCACATAGGAGTATAGATTGGCAGTGCGCCAACACCGGGCTTTGGCTCTCACAGAGAACAGACACAAGTTGCAGGATCTTCTAAGAATCGTTGTGTACCCTCTAAAGGGGCTCAACAACAACAATCACAACCGAAGCATAAAAAATCTTCATCTCAGCAGGGTGGCCATCCTCAGTTTCGTAGGGATCAGAATCAGAACTGAGTGCGTCAAGAGCATTTTGAGTAACCCGCACCAAGTTTTCAGTCAGGGCCTAGTCAAGGAAGCTTTCAACAATCAAATGCTCCATACAGGGGTAGAGGATTTGGCCAAGGTATTGGTTGCTATTCCCGTGGGAAGCAAGGGCATATTGCTAGATTGTGTCCATAAAAGGGCACCTCGGGATTTAGCCAGAGACCAACTATTTCAAAGCCAACAGTGGGCGACGCAGGAAGAGCTCACCGAGTCTTCGCGATAGTGGATAATCGGCAAGTAGACCACCAAAGCACCGTCGTTGAGACAATAGGTGTGTTGCATAACACTAGTATTTCCATACTTTTTGATTCTGGTGCATCTAATTCTTTTATATCTCCTTCAGTAGTAGAGCAATGTAGATTGGTGGCAACTAGGCAAGGCATAAAGTGGCAGGTTGAATTAGCCTCAGGGTCAAAGGTTGTAGTAGAGACACTTGTTCAGGGTTGTAGTTTGGATATAGGGGAATTGAAAACTAAGGTGGACCTCCGAATCCTACCACTTGGCTCATATGATGTTGTCTTGGGAATTAATTGGTTAAGTGCACACCATGCCATGATAGACTGTCATCGTAAAACAGTGCGGAGCGTTGATGATTCCAAAAAGGAGATGGAGATCGTGGGTATTCAGAGGCCCATCTCATTGTGAATGATCTCTTCCATGCAACTAAAAAGGTATTTCCGTCAGGGTTGTCAGCTTTTTGCTGTGTCAGTAAATGATCTTGAGTCAGAGGATAGTCGAGGGGTATCATTGGATGATTACCCTCTCCTTAAGGAGTTTTCAGATGTTTTTTTCGAGTGAGATACCGAGTATGTCACCAAAATGGGATATAGATTTTAGGATTGATCTGGTACCTGGAGCTGAGCCTATATCGCAAGCTCCATACCAGATGACAACGTAGGAACTTCAAGAACTCCATCTGCAATTGGAGTAGCTGTTGGATAAAGGGTTTATTCACCCAAGTGTTTCCCCTTGGGGAGCACCCATAATATTTGTAAAAAAGAAGGATGGTTCTCTCTGTTTGTGTATTGATTACAGGCATTTGAACAAAGTAACGGTGAAGAACCGATATCCCCTGCCCAAAATTGACAATCTTTTCGATCAAATAAAAGGGGTGAAGGTATTTTCTAAGATTGATCTCAAATCGGGATATCATCAATTGCAGATTGCGGAAGCATATATTCATAAAACAACATTTCACACTCAATACAGACATTACGAGTTCACTATGTTGTCGTTCGGGTTGAAAAATGCACCTTCAGTCTTCATGAGCTTAATGAATGGGGTGTTCCGAACATATTTGGATAGATTCCTCCTTGTGTTTCTCGATGATATTCTAATTTATTCCAAGTCTATGGAGGAACATGAGGAACATCTAAGATAGGTGTTGCAGTGCTTAAGGGACAATCAGTTGTATGCCAACCTAGCAAAGTGTGAATTCTATAAGACTGAAGTTCAATATTTGGGGCATGTCATTTTAGGTGAGGGAATTTTCATTGATCCTACAAAGATTCAGGCCATTGTGGATTGGCCCGTACCCTCAAATATCTTAGAAATTCATAGTTTCATGGGACTAGCAGGCTATTATTGACGGTTCATCTAAGGCTTTTCAAGGATTGTGCACCCCATCACCTCTCTCCAAAGGAAGGGAAAGAAATTTCTTTGGTCAGATCAATGTCAGTTAGCATTCCAGACTCTTAAGGAAAAGCTAACCAGTGCACCAATTTTGGCAGTACCGGACCCTACGGGGGAATTTGTAGTATGTACGAATGCTTCTTTGGAAGGCTTAGGGGTCGTTTTGATGCAAGAAGGGCGATTGATTGCTTATGAATCCCGTAAACTTAAGGATCATGAATTTAACTACTCCACACATGATCTTGAGTTGGTCATTGTTGTACATGCTCTGGTAAGATGGAGACACTTCCTTTTAGGGCATCGGTTCGAGTTGCATACTAATCATTGTAGTCTGCAATACATCTTCATGTAGCCGAACCTAAATGCAAGATAGAAGGTGGATGGAATTCTTGTGTGAATATGATTTTGAAGTAAAGTATATCTAGGGCAAAGAGAATGTGGTGGCAGATGCTCTGATCTGGCGAAGGCATGAGATAGCTGCAATAACTCTTGGAGTAGATTTGAGGAGTCAGATCCTCACCGCTCTTTCCTCAGACAATTGGTATCAAGAGGTGAAATATGAAATTGATTCTGGTAGAGCTCTGGAAGGAAAATTTGCTAGATACTCTCTGGATGCTGACTGTGTTGCGATATGCAGGCCAAATGTATGTACCTCCTGCAGAGGGTCTTCGCACCCTAATCTTGACTGAAGCCCATTAGGCACTTTATTCAGCACCCCTTGGAGTTAAGAAAATGTATGCGGATCTTCACTCGCTATACTTTTGGGTAGGAATGAAGCATGATATCACCGATTTTGTGGCTAGGTGTCTAGAATGTCAGAGGGTCAAGGTTGAGCATCATCATCCGGCAGGTTTGTTGCAGCCTCATCTTGTTCCAGAGTGGAAGTGGGACATTATCTCTATGGACTTCATTGTTGGCTTGCCTATGTCTTCGAGGCGGCACGACGCTATCATGGTCATTGTTGACAGATTGACCAAGGTTGCCCATTTCTCTCCCATCTGATCTTCCTATACTGCTTCTTTGGTAGCCAAGTTGTTCATGGAAGACATTGTTCGATTGCATGGGATATCGTGAAGAATCATTTCTGACAGAGATCCGGTGTTCACATCTGCGCTATGGACCTCTTTGTAGCGGTCCTTAGGGACTCAATTGAACTTTAGTTCTGCCTACCATCTGGAGAAAAATGGTCAAATTGAGAGAGTCGATCAGGTGTTCGAGGATATGTTCTGTATGTATGTCATGGACCAACAATCACATTGGGAGGATTATCTGCATTTGGTTGAGTTTTCCTACAATAATGGTTACCATAGTTCGATCGACATGGATCCTTTTCAAGATTTATATGGTCGTCCTTGTCGGACCCCTTTGAGTTGGGATCGGTTAGAGGACAAGGTTCTCCTTGGACCCAAAATGCTTCAAGATATGGAGTAGCAGGTAGCTCGCATCCGAGAGCATCTTGTAGTAGCTCAAGATAGGCAAAAGAAGTACGATGATGCACATAGAGTTGATCGGCAGTTTTTAGTCGGAGATCAGGTGTTTCTTCAAGTGCATCCATGGAAGAGCCCTATTCGTTATGGAAAGGGTTCTAAGCTTGCGCCTCGCTTCGTAGGACCATTTGAGGTGTTAGAAAGAATTGGTCCTATTGCCTATTGCCTAGCGTTGCCACCCAGTCTATCGCGTATACATGATGTATTTCACATCTTTGTCCTTAGACCTTATTACCCAGATATATCTCACATCCTTGATTGGAATGCTTTACAGGTCGAGGATGGGCAGCTGGCTCTCGAGCCCGTGGTTGTGCTGCAAGACAGGAGACTCGCCCTCAGAGGCAGGGAAATTGAGCAGGTGTGGGTCTAGTGGGACCCCAATGATGAGACTTCAACAACATGGGAGGATGCCTCCCATATTAGAGAATCTTTTCCGTATCTCTTTATTGGTTTCTAGGAGTAAGTCGAATTCTAGGGGGGGAGGATGTAATACCCCTCGTGTTGTTGTTTGGACTTGATACTTTCTTTGGTTTTGTTTGACACTTTGAGACTTTGATAGTCATTGTTTGTTGGTTGGATTGGTTGACTGGATAGTTTAGATTGCTTGATGATTATGCTACTTTATGTGATGACATGGATATGATGATATGACATTACGGTTACATTTGATTTAGTAATGTTTTAAATGGATGGAGTAATATGTTGTGATGTACAGTAGACTAGTAATTATTTCATATGGATATGATGTAATCAGTATAGTTAATAATGCTACTTTATATTTGTTTTCATAGTTGTTATTATGGTGAGGGGATAGTGTAGCACCACTCCTTCGCGAGCGCCCTTCTACACTGTGAATCCTTCTCACAATGTGATGTATTTGATTATATATATGTTGTACACAACCTTGTTTGTATGCAAGAATTGCAGGAACAAAGTCTCGATTCCACCTGTTTTGGCAGGATAGGGCGAGCATTAAATTATCCCAATGGGCATGATGTTGAAGCAGAGATGACAAGGAAGTCACCCCATCCCAAGTCTGTCAACCCATCATGTGCTTAGTGGTATTGTGCATCTTTGACTTTGGTCATTTCTGCATTATATGATAGTTGTGTTTTGTGAGTGTATTTATGTTATTTATTTAATGTTGGTGTTGTTATGCATTTGGTGGATTAATAGTATGGTGTAATTTAAATAATTAAATAATTAAAAATAAATATTATTAGTAATAACTTAATTAAAATTTAAAAGTATTAAATTAAAAGTTATATAATTAATTAAAGATAAATAATTGATAGTGTAAATAATATTAATTAAAATTTGTCATTTGGATAATTTAATGAAAATAGAAAGTTGAGAATAATTAAGAGAATGAAATATTTAAATGTTTTTAAATGTGACACCTGTAAGAGGAAAATTAGTAAAATAGAAATTAAAATTAAAGATTTCAGTTCAAATAGAAAAAAATCAAGAGAAGAATAAAAAGGACCAAAGAATGTTTAGATTTTTGTTGAAAACTGGTGAAGAAATAGAAAATTTCTTTTTCATTCTGATTTTTGGAGTTTTTGAAAATGGAAGAGGATATTTTATTTAATAAGGAAAAATAAGAAGTTTTATTTTCACGGGAAAATTTTACATAAGCTTTAAAAATATTTAGTTTTGTAAAAAAATTTCATCCTCTCTCTTTGTCTTTGAAAAAAGGCCATTTTGAATAGAAAATTAGTTTCCAGAAAATTAGACAGAAGGAATTTCGTGAAGCAGTGCTATAGAAGGAAAGAGTGAATTTCGAAGAGTCGTGTGGGAATCAAAGGAAGACTTCATCAAATCCTCTGCAAGCGCAGGACTCCAGGTTTCCATTCTATTTTTCTTTTAGAATCAGTAAAAATAAATATGTTGTTGGTAAAAGAATATTCAATTGGGGTTTTAGCATAAATTGCTCTTATCAAAGGAAAAAAAAAATATTTTATAAGTTGCTGGAAATTTCCTATATGTTTGTAAATGTTGAATCTTGTGCTCTCTGAAATATATATATATATATATATATATATATATGTGTGTGTGTGCTTAAACTCATGAGAATATATATATATATAGATATGTATATATATTTTATAAATATATTCTGTAATCCTACATTTCTGTAGGAAATATTTCTGGATTAATTATACAGACATAGATATATATACAAACATATATATATATAATATTTTATTAAATCTATGGACGAATTGAAATTCGTTGGCCGATTGCTTAAACTGAGGCATCGACTTTGTGCATGATAAAGGGTTGAGGGAGGGACGGCTGGGCCGTACCCTTCCCTCTCCCCTGGTTGACCATTGTGGGCTGCACACAACAGTCCATGGACTGCTGTGTGCAACAGTCCCATGGACTGCTATGTGCAACAACCTTATGGGTTGTTGTGCGCAGTTCAACTAGGCTGCGCACTGTGGGTTTTATTATTAAATTCATTTTATTTATTTATATAATATATACATTTATATTATATAATGTGGGTATATTTAATTATGCTACTTAGAATTATTTAATAAAAGGAAAACAAATAAAATATATATATATATATATACATATGATTTAATATTTTGAAATGTGTATATATATATATATGAAAACATTTATATATATATATTGTTTTATTTTGTGATTTTGAATTTATATGTGACTGTAATTTATTAGTGGAACAAGGGAAAACTATATAACAAAATTATTATCAAAATTTTATTTTAAAGTTATTTCATCGAAAAAGGGATTAAGTCATATTGATTAATTATGAATGAAATAAAATGAATTGTTGTATTTAGGGTTTGTTTTGTAATAATAATGTGTGGAAATTATTATGTTAACTTGTATTTTGGATTCTTGTAAATTTTATTTGGCTTCTTTATTATCATTGTGTTATTGGTTTGGCTTTAACCGATGTGAGAACCCAGTATGCCTTAGGTTAGGGATGTTGTGAACTTTAGTCTTCCAGAGGCTTGAGACAAGTGTTAGTTGATGTTTTATCTTTCATTTACTCTAAATGTGGCAAGTTGTTTGGCATCATTGTTTTGAAAAGGGTTGTATTGGATTTTATTAAGAATTTGGTTATGTGATTTTGGCGAAATGGGTAATGCCTCACATGTATTCAGTTGAGATTTAATGTTTTATTCTATGTTGGTACAACCCTTGGTTTTGGTATGTTTTGGGTCTCTAGGGAGAGTGGCTCTTCGTGGGGGCCGACGCCTCAAATAGGAGGAAGGGCCAGGATAACCCACACAATAGCTAGATTAAAAAGTGAAAACTTAACTAAAGAATTTAAGGGGATGGGTAGTAATAACATTAATAAGATAATTATGGATACCTCATCTTCCTTTAGGGATTTCGCAGAATAATGGTGGACTGAGAAGGCCATGGTTGGCAAGGTCGTTACCTCGTCCTCATGAGAGGTTAACGGCTCCACATGAGTGACCCTATGGGGTCGGTGCCTCAAGTAGGAGGAAGGGCCAGGATAACCATAAATGGGGGTCGACGCCTCAGGAAACCTAGATCAATCGGTGCCTGGAGGAAGGGCCAGGATAACCCATGCAGGACTATGCGATGACACTCTCCACTAGTTGCCCTTATGCTTTGTTTTCTTGCTTGCCTCTGGAAGTGGTTTATGGTTGTTTCCTTTTGATTTATTGATGATGTGTTTAAACGTTTTGTGTTGTTGTGGTTGGTTTCTTGGATGTTGTTTGTTTACGATCTATGTACTCTCATGTTATTGTTATAGGAGTTATTGTTATTAAAGTCTAGTCTTGTTGGCATCCTTGGTTGAGGTTACTTCCTTGTCATCTCCGAATACGAGGGGTAGGTTTTTCTAAAACCCACGTGGTCGGGTGGAACGTGCTCCACACCTCGTTGGGTTCCCCATCAGCATTCATTCTACACAGTATCATCCAACCGAAGCTTGTACCAAATGTTCACAATTTATTTCATTTATTCTTTGTATTAATGTATCTTTCCCACATGTATGGGAAATTATGATGTAACTCATGTATATGAACCCTGTAATGCATTAAAAGTTGATGTAATGTAAATGCACCTTGGTAATCGTTTATGACCTATGAGATTTATTATGGTTTTGTACCCTGTGATGTATTTATATTTATGCATATGTATGTATGGATGTTTAGTGGAGTTAATCTTGTTTATTATGGTTATCATTTGCAATGGTCTAATGTAATGACTATGATGGATGTAAAAGTTAGTTAAGTTTTTTGGCTTTATGTTTATCTTTCGTTATGGGTTGGTTTTAAGCGATGTGACCTCGTGTGCCCTAAAGGACTTAGATGTTTGGAAGTGTATCATGTAATGTAATAATGTATAATGGTATGATGTATGACTACTTAATATGTTTACTTTGTTTTTTTTTTTTTTTAAATGTGTGCATAGTAGTCCTTTGGGGTTTGCACGATGGGAGCTACATATATATTTCATATCATAACTAGAACAAACACTAATCATATATCATATCCAATTATTTTTACCTTAATTTTCAAATTCATCAAATTGCGACATGGTTCATTCACAACACATATTTCATTTGTTCATCATTTCAAAATTCAAATTGAACAACCACAGTAACTAGCATAAACTTAGGTCAACCATCACAGTCATCTAACTAAGCATGTAGCATAGTCATAATCAAATCATCATAATAACTCAAATGTCTAAATACCATAATGAAATCATCATAAGAACTTAAATTTCTAAGTATCATGTCATCAAAAGTATCTCTAAGCATAATCAATAACCACAACTCAAAATAGTCTAAATACTAGGCGTTTCATGGGGGTAGGCCTCACAATAAGGACAACAATAATATTAATTTGGTAATACAAAAAACCAAAGGTTCATTAGTTTGAACCAAGGCATTCTTAATTTGTGCATAAAATCTCAAAATTTGGCACAAAAGAGTGAGGTCTTAAAACCCTTGGATGACATATAAATAGAGTCTTACAAATTGTAAGCTTGAACCCTAAATTTTTTTTAAACCCTAGACAAAAATAATGGTTTCAATACTTACCCTTTATAGTTTGTTGTAGTCAAGCTGAAGGTTTGCATGCTTCCTCAACATACTTGTAGAGTATGTTGAAAGAGGACACAAAGGAGATCAAGGGGAATTGCAACAATGAGAAGAATAAGGGGACCTTGCAGCGAAATGGGAATGAATCTGAATGGTAATCACCTGACACAAGATGATTAAGTGGCCATCTCCAAACAAAAAAGGGATTATTTAATGAAAAATATTTATTGTGGTACCTGTTTAAACCTTTCTTGCAAGCCATGAGATAATTACCTTGAGTAATGGTGTCATATGAGAAAGCTTCTCCTTGGGACAAATTCCCTTTTCATGACCACCATATAGGTAGCTACTATCTTTCTCACCATGTAAAATGTAAATAAAATGAAAAATAGAATAAAATTAGGGTTCTATAAATTCCCAAAATCTTATACATCAAGGTGTTGTCTCTTCTAATTTGAAGAGTGCATATGGCCACCCTACATGCCATGTTCTAATATTTATTCATAAACCCTAATTTGGTGTCAATTGAGAAGTCGTGTTGCCTGCATGAAAAGATAAATGAGACATCTAGAAAATGTGATAGGATTAAAAGTTCTAGAATATTAGATGCAAAAGTGTACAATATTAGGGCTACAAGGTTAAAATTTGTAGAAAGTTGGATGAAAAAGTGTACAACATTAGGACTTCTAAATAATATTTTAGGTTATAGGATGTAGAATTTTAGGATTAAGACTTATCATTTTAGGTTATATATGAAATGATTTAAGGATTAATTAACAATTTAAAAATCTATTATGTTACAAATTAGGTTAGGCATTGATATCATAGAGGGGAGATACATCAATTTTAAAAATGAAATGAAAAATATATAGTAGATTTGACATAGGTTTAGTTATTTAAATGTGTTGTATACAAGTCCTTTTTTAATTAAAAAAAATGTCTTTTTTTTTGTGAACATAATTTGTATTACAGGTGTTCAACTATTAGATCCTTATAGTTAAATATAAGGGTAATATATAACTACAATAAGTGTTATTAAAAAATATTGAGATCACTTAAGTTTTCAATAAGTCAGAAGAAAAATATGAAAAATTCTTTATAACAAATGGTATTGTAATATTCAATTATTGTGGAATTTTAGATTAAGTTTTGGTCGCATCTTATAAAAGTTAGTTTTTAGGACACTTTGCACTAGACGTGTTATTTTGATGAGTTGCATTATAAGTCACACCTCCAAACCTTAGTTGTATATAAAAAAGAGTCCATTTTACATTTCTAAAAAAAATGGAGGTCTAATTTATTCCATGTAATGGCTACATGTTGACGAAGTTAGCTCACACGACTATTGGCCCCTATACCCTAGTTTCAATACTCTTACAACTCTTGTGTGTAGTTTCAACATCTCCACGAGTAGTAACTATTGGAGGCTTGGTCAACAACCTCAACTTAGCCTAGGTCAACAACCACGCCAAATTACTTTCCCTATCCATCCAACAACTTTCTTTCCCTTTGGACTTAGTCTTGAAATGGTGGTTATCTTGGCTTAGCTTTTATTGTTAACTTTGCCGTTTATTTTTGCAAGTTAAAAATATTCTTCTTAACAATTTTTGTGACAACTAGAACTTACTATTTAATGCTAAATTTTTAATGGTTAAGTCAAATCATCAATTCATAACCAAGTTTGTAAAGGGGGTTTTATATCTACCCACATAATTAATGACATGTTGTATGTGTTATTGTATTTATCACCACCACTTTTCCTACAAACCATTCTCTTTTCTAGATAATTTTTAAAACTTTATATAAGTTCTCTTTTTATTTATTTGTTAGTCCCATCAAACCTATTTTCTTTGTTCTTCAAGATTCAATTCAATTGTTGATTTTTCATGTAATAAGCATCTCCATGCATCTAATTAGCTAATATGTTTCTTCCACTTTCTCTTATTTTGTCTATTTTTGTCATGCTTATTATGTTTTCTAACCATGCTTCTAGTGTACCTCTACTTTGCATAACTAAATCTCTTTATGCATCCCCTTATCTTCCTAATCTAAATATCATACATATTCTCTTGTACATTTCCTTATATGATTGTTATATATTTCAATTATAGTGTGCAACCCCTTCATTTAAAACTTTGTTATTATAATACATTTTTGTTAACGTTGGATTATTTAAACATTTCATTTAAAAATATAATTTGGTCCTAGGTCTTTTAAAGGGAGAAGGTTATTCTTTTGTTTTAAAAAAGGGAGGTCATGTCAAAAAAATTATTTAAAAAGGCTTTTAAAATATTTTAATGAAGACTCACTTCAAACCTTTTCCACGCCAAAAATGAAAAAAAGTTGAAAATTGCATGTAAAAAAAAGCAAGGAAAGAAAATTATCATGCCAAGATTTGGGAAAGATAGCATGCAAAGGCAAAAAAAGGGAAAAGGAAGCTTCACATGGGAAGATAACTAGGGTTTTGTCTCTGTTGAAGAAGTTTGAAGGTAGTTCAAGATGGTTTTCATGAAGTTGAAGAAAGGCATGTAGTCCTTGTCTACTAAAGTAAAGGTAAACATCATCCTTTGGTGAAAACCACTTTGGTGGCACTTTGGACAAGTACCTTGGTGAAAAATTGGAAATCAAGTGCCATGTGTAGTGGGCACCATCTACTACCTATCAAAATTATTTTTCATTCCATCCATAATAAAACCAACATTCCATTCATATCCATCCATTCACCTATCTTATTTTCACCTAAACACCTAACATGGATTGGTAATTTACCAATATTTAGCGTTAACCATCTCACCTAGTATCATCTTAGGAAGACTTCATCTAGTCCATAATAAAATGATCCCACACCTAATTGGGGGAATTTTCTTAAATCTAGTAATCAAATTGGATCCTTTTTCATTACCTTAAATTGAAAATCCAAAAAACTATATATATTCCAAAAAATCTAAAAATACCCAAATCTTGTAAAAGCCAAAAACATTTAGATATCCTAAAACCCCAAAACATTCAAATATTCCAAAAATCCAAAAAACATTCAAATATCCCAAAAGGTTCAAAAAATAGCCTCAATTACCCCACAAAAGTTCAAAAATATCATCCAAATATTCCAAAATACAACAAAAAATCAACACAACTCGCTTATCCACAATAAAATCATCACCCATAATAAACCTATCATCACACCCATCTTTTACAAAGTAAACAAAAAAAAAAGTGGCAATCATCGAAAACCTAGAAAAATTATGAAAAATTACAAGCATCGATCATTTCCGAAATAAACCCACCACCTACATACCAATTGCCTAAAACATTTAATTCAACATCCAAAATCATTGCCTTAATGGATATATCATTGATAACAACAATTACAATCTCTCTGGAAATATATGTGATGGATTTGATGTGTTTTGTCAGTCAATCTTTTCTTTTGATTTATCTTTTTATTTTTTCATTGCTTGCTCGAAGCCACCTCAATCTTCAATATCTTGGTGCATCTAGAAGAGCACATAATGGGGCATGATCAATATTTTCATTTGCTATGTTTGTGGGACATTTTTGTAATAAGTTACCATGGTGAGTGCTTGCTTTGTGTGTGTAGAGGTAGTTTCAGGCATAACAAAAGATAGTTACATATCAAGTTCTTTATACTTTTTGTGCATAAGCCTAACTTGCTTTGAGCTTCATTCTATCACATGATAAAACAAGGTTTTTTGTATGTCTAGTATGAATAAGGACACTCATATTTGTTTGCAGAGTTAAAATCAATGCAATAGATAGAACACCACCCTGGTTCTTCATATCTTGGTACATAGTGTCTACTTGCTATATCAAAATACAGATTGCTCTCTAAATTTTTTATCATAACCAAAAGAAAAAGAAAAATCATTTTTCCTATCCTATTTTCTAATAAAAATCACAAATCATCTTAATAGTAATTGTTTCCATCGATATTTAATTAACACCATTCATTTACCTATCTATTCATTTATTCACCTATTCATCATTATCTAAAGTCTATCTATGTATCCATCATTATCTAAAATTATTTCTTCTATCCTACTCATCATACTAACTATTCTATCCATGTATCATGATATAAACAAAAAATCCATTGCATCCCTGTATACAAAAAGTCATTAGTATCATCATAACATCATATATCTTACATCCATAATCATAACATCATGTAGGTCATCATATACATCATCAAAAAATACCAAAAGAATTATAGCATCACATCCTATCATCATCTAATATAAGAATCATAATCCATCCATCATATACCATAGAATCATATAGATATCTCACATGCAATGAACAATATCGCATAGATCACATCATAGCCACATCAAAATATCATCTCATGTGTATGTAAAAAATGTGTCATGATACATCGTACATATATACAAAATGTATGTACAATGGCTACTAAGAGCCATGAATATACATATACATCCACCCATAGGAATGTCAAAAATATGTATCTACATAAAAAATATATGTACAATCATATATAGAAGGAAATCTACATTGAACTCCCTCCACCCTCTATTTGATAAGGAGAAAGTGGATGTGGAGGAATACCCTACTGACCCATCAGTTGAGCCCTTGGATCCTGTGCTATTGGTGCCACTGGTTGTAGTGGAACCAATGAAAAATATCCCATTGATCCTCCATTTTACATCCCCTCTGATCTTGCACCTCACGAGCCTCTCATCCTGCTCCTAACTAAGAAGGTAGATGCCCTCCCTAATGGAATTACTAAATTATACAATGTCATGTACTAGGTAGCCTCCTACATCAATTTCCTCATGTCATCAACATAGCAATCCATAGAGATGAATGATCCTCCACCTCCTCCTCCACCTCTTCTCATCGCCTCCAACTATTGGTAGCATGCCCTCTTTGAGTCCCTCTCAACTCTCACTATGCTAGATGTGACTCAACTTGTTGTTATTGAGCTACCTCGATGTACTAAGAGTCATGAAATATACATATACATCTCCACCCTGCTAGAATGTCAAAACATGTATCTACATAAAAAAATAATGAGGTACAACTATAGAAGGAAATCTTACATCGGAACTCTCCCAAATTTCTCGTTTGATAAGGAGAAAGTGGATGTGGAGAATACCCCATCAGACTCCACCAGTCTTGATCTCAGCATCGTGCCATCACAAAGGGAAACCGCTACAACTTAAAAAACATCCCATTGATCCTCCATTTTACATCCCTCCGATCTTGCACCTCATGAGCCCTCTCATCCCCGCCTCCTAACTAGCTGTTTTTTCCCTCCTAGTGGAATTACTACATTATACAATGTCATGTACTAGGTAGCCTCCTACATCAATTTCCTCATGTCATCAACATAGCAATCCATAGAGATGAATGATCCTCCACCTCCTCCTCCACCTCTTCTCATCGCCTCCAACTATTGGTAGCATGCCCTCTTTGAGTCCCTCTCAACTCTCACTATGCTAGATGCGACTCAACTTGTTGTTATTGAGCTACCTCGATGTCTCTATTTTCTATCCTCTACACTAGCTATACCAAGAGGTTGTCCCTCTTCAATTGATATCCATCACACTCCCTATGAGCTTGATCTTGCTTTGACAGGGCGAATCCAAGTCACACACCCATGTCATCATCATCTCCTCCCCACATAACCTCACCCCCTCTCACCTCCCCTTGCACCTCATCTCCTCACAAACCGTTATCTCCTTGAGCCTATACTCAATCCCATTATATCCTCTCCCTCCCACCTCTCCCTAATAAAATCCACCTCCGCCAGCTCCACTAATTGCCTCTATCCACTGCAAAACTCTACGAGTCCTATGTAGCTCGAGATCATGTCTGGATCTCCTCACAACCCCACCATCTAGATGCATGAATCTCACTAACTGATGAATGACCCACCATAAATCATACTCGAGGGTAGTCCTCGCATCCTCTAATGTAGTTTTCCATGCACACTAAACATGCACCAATCCAAAAAAATCTCCAAATACTACTTGAGGGACTATCATCACCCCCAACCATTAATCTCTCACCGAGTGCAAGAAAACATGGTCATATCAACTAGTACACCTTGCACCCCCCAAAATTTCCTCTTGACTCTATCTATAAAATATATCTCAATAATGTGGGGGGTATGTCCAATAAGCCATCATGTTTGTAAAATAAAAGATACCTAGCATCCTCATTCTATACTTAACAAAGAATCCATGGCCTCCATATGAAATGATCCATATCATTGATGCACCTTCTCCAGTAATCTATATCGCTTAAGTGATGTTGTGTTAGTACATCATAAGTATATACAGAGGGAAACTTACAATAGTGAGGAGCATGTCCCAATGGATGAGTGATAGTAATATGTTCCCACACCCAAACATGTAGCAAAGTGACTCTTGAGGATAGGTTGGTTGCATGTTGATAGAAAACCTAGTGCATATCATGATGTAAATTGGCCGATACACATGGCCCCCAGGCATAAACAACACCGTTTATAAGAATCCTCTCAAGAATGCATCCCCACCCCATTAAAAATCCTCAAGATTTACAATCAAGAATAATCACCCTAGATATCAAACCTCCTACCACCAAGGGGATATCATCATATCCCCCTACCCCTTGTTTGAGATCCATCTCACCATCCTCAATATCGAGATCATCATCATGAAACACATGCTCCAAGGCCTCCTCACTAGTATCAGTATCATACACCACATGAGCACCAACAATTGGGATCCTCGAGATCCTCCAAACATCCTCCAAGGTGATCGTGGCCTCCCTAGTCATAAATATGAAAGTAAACCTCTCACTATGTCACCTCTATGTGAGGGCGAACATGATCGAGCAATCATTATTGCCCTATGTGCCCTAATCTCGAGAATTTATGCAATGTGAAAATGATCCCGCAACACTCAAAAACTCCTGATCTATTTGACTAAGAAAGGAAATCCTTTTCAAAATGGTAAGATGTCGCTCCCTCGATATAATCAGATCTAGAGTAACCTATAAACATAATGCACATAATGTTGATTTGTTAAAAAACATAAAAATCCTAAGTTCACTAGCCTATGTTTTGAATACAAGCTCACATTCAAAAACTTGATTTAGCATAGTCATTGTTGACCTATAATATTAAAAAGCATCGAACTACAAAATCAAATGTGAGCTTTTTTGAAAGGCGTCACTTTACCAAAATAAATGCGATCCATTTTTTAAACGCATCGCATTGTCCAAATAAAATGTGAACCAAAAAAATAAATGCATTGCACTTTTTCAAATGTGAGCCAACACCATCAAAAGCATCATGTCACATATCAAATGTTTTCGCATTAGGTTTCAAATGGGCCACTTCATGGATCAACGCTTCTAATTTCCTACTTTGACCTAGTAATTATTGCACTCAAATTGACACCTAATGATCTACGAGCTAGAAGCATACTTCCTTAGGTGCTTCGATTGGCCTTTGGTATTGACAAACTCGACCTTTATGGTGAAAAACATGTGTAAATCCAACCATCTTTACATTAGCTTCACAATAAAATCTCTTTAGGGGCTCTCCAAATATCTAAACTCAAAGTGTGCAAATGAGTTGAAAATGACACCTTGAGGCCTATAAATAGACAATCAAACCCTAAATTCCCCCTACCCACCCATCCTCATCCAATTTTCATCACATCCAACCTTTCTTGATCAGTTTCTTTGTCAAATTGATCTGATTTTCATCCTCATCTTCATTGAAACTCTCCCATTTACCTGTTGTGAGCCTGGCCTAATTTTTTTTACCAATCTCTCGAGGGGCAACCTACCATCCGACTATCATTCCTTCGTCCACTAGTGCATAGTGAGGCATATTATCACCAAATTTTTTCATATCAATAACATGTCTTTGAAACAACACAACATGGTACATTGTCTCAAAGAGGGGCAAAATATAGACACCTAAAAATTTCTAACACATTCTTCCAAATTAATCATTTCCCATCCTCATCACTCATCACCCCTTCATCACTATTAATTAAATAACTTATTATTTGATTGAAATAGCCCATTTTTACGAATAGAAAAAAGCCCATTTTCCACATTAATTAAATCATTTTTAATTATTTAATTATTTTAGATGTCATTTTCCTTCATCACCTTTAATTAAATATTTTTTAATTACTTAATTAACTAATCATTCTCCCTCATCCACTTTAATTAAATAATTATTCTTCCATCTCCATAATTAAATAATTTTTAATTATTTAATTAAATCTTGCATTTTTCTTCCATCCTCATAGTTAAATAATTTTAAATTATTTAAATCATGCATCCTCCTCATCCACATAATTAAATTATTTTAAATTATTTAATTAGCTAATTATTCCTCTTAATTAAATAATTATTTAATTTATTTAGTTTGCACATTCCTCTAAATCTTTATTTATTTATTTACTAATCATATCATTTTCTATCTATATTCTTCTAAAGCTAAATTGAGAGACCAAAGCTAAATTTAGTGATCATTGCTAAAAGTAGTGAGTGAACTGAACTTCAATCCACTTCATCTCTCCATGCAGCCTCATGCATGATCCTCCTAATCTCTCA